>PVKM010001331.1:0-79725 GCA_004027735.1 Carollia perspicillata | reverse complement strand
ACCTGAGGTCCTTGCTTTGTGTTATACACAATAAATGTTAACACCTGAAACTGCAATATAATACATCCCCGTGTGCCCTCTATTTGCATGATAATAAGGACAGATCAGTTTCTAAAACCCGAGTGTTTATCTTGGTATAGCTCAGTGGTGATGATCCTCGTTTTGAAGTCAAGCTGACCTGTGTTTAAGCTATGATTTGACTCCATACAGCTACGGACAGAGAGCGGCTACCTTGTTCAACTCCAGCAACACGTCCACATTAGGATTTATGTGAGTGGCGCCCCCTGGAGCAGGGCAGCGTAAAGCCACTTAGACCTCAGTGGAAACGTACTCAATGGAGTTGTAAAAGGTAGCCAGCTCCCCAGGCTTTGGGTAAGTTATTTAATTCTGAGTCTTAGCTTCCAAACTTGTAAAACTGGGGAGTTACAATATTATCTAATTTGTTGGTTTGTGGCAAAAATTACAGGGGAGAACATTGCAATAAAGTAATATTTAGCATAATGCCTGAATGTAGTAAGATATCAATACATGTTAACTCCTGTTACAACTTTTTCCAAAATGTATACTTTTTCAAAAGAAGTACTTAGAAAAATTAAGTTCTTTTGCATGTTTTCACATCATATGGCTAGTTTCTGTTCTCAATTACTACATCAGTCTACTCAGAATGGCAGAACCTCATGAAAAAGAATAGAAAAGAAGAACTATGTACATACTCACGTTCTCCATTCCTGAGCCTGAAGGATGATCGGATTTTATCTTAAACCAGAGTCACTAGTCTGTGACTAACTCCCTGAACTAAATTGCTTGTAATTCAAAGGATCTTGAGAAATCAGCTACAGGAATCTCTTTTAGCTTGGATGGAATTCAGTGAGGTCACACTACAGCAGGGACTCATTGGCTGAGGAAGCAGGAGTGGTCGAGGACTAGGGGCTGGGAGAGAAAGAAGGCATGCAGAGCTGATCTAGTTGAGAACACTGTGAGAAGGGTCAGGTATGGTCAGAGGGATGGGGTGAGCACAGTTCTGAGAGTCTATGGAAAAGTCATTTGTAAATCGAATAAACACTATGGAATGCCACTATGCTAATACTTGGGAATGGTGAAGGGAGTGAATGTGAGTGATATCCTTATTCTCATGAGGCTTATCTACATGTGTTCGGAGCTTGGGCATGGGATGAGGGTAGACTGACTAAGAGTAAAGACTGTCACTAGAATAGACATGGACCTGAAGTTCCAGTCCAATTACAGATCCTGGAGCCAACTCCAATGCTTCCTAAAGCAGTTAGAGATTTCCACGGTTACACAGCATAATTCTTCTAGTGGCTCATAGATCAGGAGTAAAGGAGAACCTCTACGAGGTCAACCAACATGTCTTCCCTTGCTGCCTCTTATTCCAACCCTACAGGGATTGGGAATAGATCCAACTATTTGAGGACCAAACTGAGGAATTGGGGTGGTAGAGGGGGCACGTAAAAGAGCCACCCAGTTGGAGACGGCCTAACCTGTGCTGGACTCCCTCTAGGAACCAGTCTACAATGGATCAAGTTCAGCTTTCACACTTGTAGATTGAGAGCAGTTAGTTCAAGAGAAAAAGGAATCTGAAAGTGGACAATATGCTGCAAATTAAGAGATATTTTGGACCCGAACTCTTCTCCACAAGATGACAGTTTAATCATGCTGATTCCTCAGCATAAAATGCAGTTTTGTCAGATAGATTTGAATCATAATTTACTTTAGCCATCCTATTGCAGTTCTGAGACAAAAGACAGCCAGCTCTGTCGGAGAGCACTCCATTTGTCCTTTATGTTGTCAAAATGTTCTTGTCTCAGGTGAGAAGCCCCAATAACCTGCACAAATTTCTTTGTAAATTACTTATGTTTCGGATGCTGCATATACCACTTCATGTTTCCTTTTGTGTTTAAGTTTGTAGGACATGACTCATGTCATATTTCCAGAAGGCCGAAGCTAAGTGGACATGCTTCAATATTGTAACATTCAAGGGTGCAATTAATCTCACAAGCTTCATTTAAAGAAGGTATAAAGCAGAACAATAATTCACTCTAAAGTCATTGGGTTAGGCCCTCAAAGACATTTCTCATGTGAGTGACAAAGAGGATTGCTTTCCCAGAAGAAATAAACATATACACATGATATTTACAATACTAATGCAATATGTTTAACTTGTCTACAGAGAACTTTACCCATCTGCAACGTTCTCTCTTCCAGATCAGACAGAATGTCCTCCCAGGTGAGTTGCATTTCTACACAGTGGTGGACAGGGGATGTGTCATAAAGAAGAAAGCTTAATGGGCAGGAGCTGAGGAGGGTCTACAGTCCAAAGGAGGTGGGAGATAATAGAGGATGGCTGAATATTTCAGAATTTAGGTGCTGGTTCAGAGCGTGGTCTACACATAGGAAGTTAAGGAGGTTAAGGATTGCTAAGTCAAGAATTGTTTGGTTAGAAAGAAAGAAACTCCAGTAAATTTAAGAAAAAAGTGCATGTGCGTGTGTGTGTGTGCACGCACACGTGTGTGTGTTTAAAGACTCAAGGGCGAGAAGCAGAGTATGGTCTCACAAAAGAATGAAACCACCTCTGGAGAAGATCTTTGTCTCTCCAGGACCACAAGGTCTCTCATCTTTGTTCTTCATATGGTTTTTTTCTTCACTTTACTCGCAACAGACTAGTTTTCCATGTTTTCAGATGCACAGGCCAAAAATGGCTACAAGCCTCAGCTTTGCATACTTTCTTTTCTAAGGCTGCCACAGATTCACTAAAGCCCCTGAATCCCAAATCCAAATTCTTACAAGGGAGACTCTAATTGGCTTAGCTTGGGTCAGATTTTGGACTGGCTACCTGCTTAGCAGAGGTCATAGGGGCAGATTCTCTGAGAAGGAATATTGAGGTTGGTGGAATGCTTGGCAGAGGAAATGATTTTAGAAACACAATAACAATTCTTTAGGAAAATTTCTTCTCTTCTATTTGTTACTTAATTATACTCATTGAATTCTTTAAAACAGGCCAGAAAGTACTGTTCAAAGTTAAGTGTATGGGCTTACAGGGGCAACTACACTTATCCACTAGCATCTTTTTTAAGACCCTCTCACAAAGGAATCAGATTAGCCAGTTAATAACCTATCCAGCCAATAACCAGTAGCCTACAAAGTCCCTGAAGTGAAGGTATCAAGGTCAAATAAAATTTGATCGCAGTGAAGGAGAAAGACAAAATGGTTAGAGTTGAGCATTACTGTACCTAGAGGATGTGACAGATGGCATTTACTGGGTGCCCACAAGCCTGCCCTGTTCCAACTCATTACGAATCTACACTCCTTCCTACTCCTATGCCTTTGCACAGGGACACATTCATCCTCTTCTTTCCTTGCTAACTCCTACTCGCTCTACAGTACTGTTGTGGGTTGAATTATATCTCCCCAGAAGACATGCTGAAGTCCTAATCGTAGCTACCTGTGAATGTGGTATTTGGAAATAGAGCATCTCAGACGTAACCAAGTTAAGGCGAAGTCATATTAGGGGGGCCCTACACCCAATGAATGGTGTCTTTACAAGGAGAGGGGGATTTTCAGACATGGGGATGAAGGCTAGGTGACAATGGAGGCACAGATCACCTCCATAACTGTGAGAGAATAAATCTGTTATTTAAGATACCCAGTTTGTGGTACTTTTTATGGAAGTCGCATGAAATGAATACAAGTGCTACGTTCAGGGGTTGCGACTGCTGAGTTTATTTCCCAGATGGCATTTGCTATTGATTGTTTGTGTTCCCCTGAAATCCACATGTTTAAATCTTAACCCCCAACATGACAATATCAGAAAGTAGGGCCTGTGGGAGGTGATTAGGTCATGAAGATGGAGCCCTCGTGAATGGCATTTGTGATGGTATAAAAAAAAAATTCCAGAGAGCTGCCTCCACCCTTCCACCATGTGAGGACACAGTGAGAACTGCTGTCTTTGAATCAGGAAGCAAGCTCTCCCCAGACATTGAATTTGCCAGCACTTTGATTTTAGACTTCCCAGCCTGAAGATGTGTGAGAAATAAATTTCTGTTGTTCCTAAGCCACCCAGCCTACAGTATTTTGTGACAGCAGCTTGAAGAGACTAAGGCAATATTCAAAGGCCGTGGTGATATCCTTTCTCTGTACTACTGCACTGTGCTTCTCACCGCCATACCTACCACCTCGCTGCCTCAGTAGAGATGATACTGTTGTATACTTGTGTACATTACTGTCTCTGGACTGTACAGATTTTCAGGTACCAGGAACTGCCCTTACAAGAAAATTCAATAACGGCTTATTCAAATGGGAGGAAGACTGTTTCCATCTGTAGTAAATCTACAATGCTCTTGTGTGAAAATATTTATATCTCAAGAGTTTAAGACATGTAAGTATGGAACAAACTCAACTCATACTGTTGAATTTCACCCCATACGTTAAAATGTGTTACTGGAAGAAATTATGGAGCCCTGTAATTGAATTACTGAGTGTACCAACTTTTATGTGGTTGCCTCCAGCCCTGGTAAGATAAGGGAACGTTTTTTAATTTAAAAAGTATACTCCTTTGAGGGGAAAAAAAGTGGCCTCAGGTTGGTTTTATGAACTTCACTCTCCATAGAAACCTTCCCATTCAAATAAAGTAATTGGAATTCATGAATTCAGATATGTGGTCAAATGCAGATGAAGACAAATAGCACACGAGCCATTCCAGGCAGGCAGATTCATGGGGGGAATTGGAAGCTGTCATCAGGCAGGATAAATGGAGCTGTGTGCTCCCTGTCCAATCTGCTCACATTAGGTCTGCTTCTCTTGAGAGGTTGGGGGTGGGGGTTCCATTTCCCCCCAAGTACGTATTAGCAGCTACAATGCCATTTTGATATGTCTGCTATAAATTCTGGACATGTTTTTATTTTTCTAAATAAAGAAATAGCTAAAGAATCTCCATGTCGTGTAGAGATACTAGTTCTCGCTAGTGTGAATAATCACTACTTAATGTTAAATTGTTCTTCAGATAAGTAGCACAAATTGTCTGCTGGGTGGCAGGCAGCTCATGGGGTGTCGGGCAGACAGTCTCGTCTACATGTTAAGTGGCATGATTGCACCGTCTGTAACGCATGTCACTATGGTAGTTGGGTGGACAGAGTCTATTTTTATCTGCATTTTTTACATTCAAAAGAGCTTTCATTTCTAGAAAAAGTTTCCAAGCACAGTCTCTGAGAATTACTTTTCCATTGTATTTGTTATGCTCATTTAACCAGGCTTATTCCTCACATCCAGTTCCTTGTGTGGTACACATTGAGGTTCCTATCCCAAATGTCATTGCATTTTTGATGAGTGTGCTAATCTGGGAAAGGACTGGTTGAAGAATCAATGTGTAATACAGTTCTGGCCCATGAAGTATGAGGAGTTTGCTGGTGTAGGTGAGAGGTGCTATTCCTAAAACATGTTTTTTGATAAAAGATTTTTAAGGTTCTCTCAAAATGATGGGCTACTTAATTTGGGCATATTTCTCTCCCTCCCTCCCCTCCTCTCTCCCTCTGTCCCTCTCTTCTTCCTTCTACTTCTCTCCTCTCCCCTCTCCTATGTCTTGTCCCCTCTCCCTTCCCTTCTCTTCCCTGTTTATTTCTTTTTTAAAAAGACTTCTTGACTTTTGAAGTGTGTTGACAGAAAAAGTGAAAAAAGCTAAAGCCCACACCTTTTTTAAAATTCTTTTTCTCTCCCACTTTTTCAAGGCCTGCACCCCATGAGTGATTTTCTTTTTAACGACTCACACCATCACAGTTCAAACTTTGGGAAACTAAGGCTATTTAAGAGTTTGCAGGATGGTGATGTTTAACTGTGAGGTGATGGGAAAATTGAAGCATCCTTCAGGGTTTAAATAATTTTGTTTTCATATGCAACCTTAACGGACAAATTTTTTTCTTAAAGTAGATCCTTACATTAGTTTCTCAGTTTAGCTCAACTTCACATCCCTTAAGAGGAAAAACAAAAACAACAACAACAACAACAAAACTCTAGTTCCTGGAAAGGAGAAATTATGTCTTAATTTATGATACTGAGAAGCCAGAACCCAAAGCTCTAGGTTCTCATTCCTGTTTAACTAGTTAGGGAGACACAGGCTAGTACTGCAGGCCTGCAGGGCTGGGAATTTCTCAGACACGTCCTAAAACTGATGACTCCATGATCCCTCAGTCTACATCAGGACTCCAGCAAGTCATGGGAGCAGTAAATTTTGAAGCTTCCTTTTAATTGTCAGCAGTGACAGATGGTTAAGCCTTCACTTCAGGGAGCTATGGTCTTGCTGGACACTATTAGCTCCTGAAGAAAAGTGAAGCTACCACAGCTTACAGTCAGTCACACGTGCTGGGTAACGTTCAGGTCCCATTGCCTCTGAACCACGGCGCATCTCTCAACGTCTCCGGAGGCAGAGTGATTTTTCACCTATTTTATGTTATCAGTGCTACTTCAGAGAATTTAACAAATATTTAAAATTCAATATTAAAAAAGTCACATTTCACACCGTACTTATTTGCACCTTCACAAATTGTGCAACCATTAGAGTGTTTCTAAGTTGGCTGTTAATCATATCACTAAATATTCTGATCTAACAGCCCTCAGATCAATGGTTCACAACATTTTCTTTCCGTTATAGCTATAGCTAATGCTTCTAGTGTCTGTCAATTTAGCTGCAGGGCTACAGTGTCTCGTACAAACAAGAGACCCTCGTAACTGACTGGCACTCACCTGTCTGACCTACCACATAGGTCCAGAGAGACAGAGATCCATGTCTGGACCCACACTGCCACGTGTACCACATGGACTGCAAACGGCTTTTAAAAATTCTTTTCATGACTGAGAAATCTCACTGTCTACAGTAAACTGGGGTACCAGTACCTTTTAGGGAAAGGAGAAATGCACATCAATATTCTACAGCAGTCACACAAAAAATAATGATTGAAACGTTTAAGGACAAAAATCTCTCAGCATTTGTGGAAGACACTCAAGGGTAAAGCGTTCTGATAAAGCTGATCTCGGGTGATCTGCCTTTCAGAGTACCAAAACAGCATTCTCCCCTCTGCAACTGTTCCTTACTCTTTTGTTGTACATATAATCATGAATGTCACTGCATTATATTGAAAATAATTTAAAAATTATCCTGATCATTTATGCTTTTCTGCCTCATATATAAGTAGTATGCTGAAGCTTATTTCATGTACTTATTTTATGAAGTGCAGCCCTTCTTTGGAAAAGACACACCCACAATTATGCTATGATGTTAATATGATGTTTTACTGGGCTATGAAAACTTCACAGGCTAATTATTTTTATTATGCCTATGTATAACCAAGACAAAAAATTTACTAAGACTATTCAAAGACCTTAATCTTTATAACTAAGGGCTTGCTATTATTTTTATTCTCTTATACATTACTAAAGTATTCTTGTGCTTATTGTTATTATGATAGTTATCAAGCTGTATTATAATTATGTGCTTTTATGTCTCCTCACTAGACCAGAAATATTTCATAGGCAAGGACTTTGTAGTATTTATTCAATATTCTAATCTCTGTGCATTACACGAGAGAAATAGATAATAGACAGACAGACAGATACAGATTCTACCCCGTGGATTTAATCCCTCAAACTAAAATGAATAATAATCAAATTTGATACTTTTGATAATCACAGTTAAATAATGTCTTAAATAGAAAAAGCAAAACCTAGCAGATATGTAGGGATAAAAGTAATAAACATTTTTAAATACTAAAATAGATTCCTCAAGGGGTCAATTTAAATTCACATAATTTGCTCATGAGTGTTTATAGAGCATTGAAACTGGGGTACACAAACAAAAGAGAGAAGGGAGGGGTAATGTATTCTCTAATGGCTGTTGAAACTCATTAACTCATTACTGTAAGCTGAAGACCGTTGAGAGAAAATGTGAAGACAGTATCACTATTCTGAGATGGTTTCAAAAACATAGAAAGTATGACAATAACTAGAAGTTACCATAAACATTATGAAATATGAAGATGTATACACATAGAACACTAGAGCTGAAGGACAATTTCAGAACACTTTCATAATCTGCCAAGTTTAGGAAGAGAACCATCACTTTTTGTGTCAGTTGTGACAATATGGCTCCTATTTTGATACTGAAGAGACGGATTTAGGTACTTGAGGACACAGAAAGAAATGACCTCAATCAAAGGGTTTTACTTGCACTTTCTTTTTTCTCTGTTAAATTCACTGCCCTAATAATAACCAGTTATTTCTAGCCCTGGCCTCTGCCCCCAAACCGTGGACTCTCCCCTGGTGTTTGGGAGTGGACCACAAAGGGACACCAGTGCCTTCCACCTGCAGCTCTGCAGACTTGACTCTGCCTGCCAAAGGGAGGGATTGTACTAACCCTTTTTATTCATCTTCCCAGGTAGAAATTATGGGTCTAAAGTAAAATGCAATTGCAAATGCCTTTCTCAACACATTGACTGCTCATTCAGTCAAAGCTATTGTTAGGCTTTAGAGCTCATTTCCTCGGTCCTACAGGTCATTCTTGTATGTCTGCTGAATTGCAGGATAAAGGAATTCCTTGTTGGCATGAGGTTCTGGGGCAGTCTTGCTAGTTTCTTTGTACTTCTCCCTTTGACTCCATACCACATGACTTACACATGCCTGCCTCACTATCTGGGCTCATTCTGTACTCCTAGTCCAAAACATCCACCCTTTCCTCTCCAGCTATCAAACTCCTACCACTGCATCCAGGCCCAGGTAACTCATTGCCTTTGTGAAGCTCTCTGGTCTACACCAGCCCACAGGCATAACTTTCCTCTGACTTGTGGTGCTCATTGTCAGCAAACCTGGTATTTTCAAACACTGCTTTTATTATAAGGTGATTTTTCAATGTATGTCTTATTTTCTCAGACAGTAGTTTCCTCAAAGATACAGGCCATTTTTAAAAAGTTTTTATTTTATTTGAAAATGCATACCTACATAATACATCTTACAGGCAGTGCTAAATAAATATTTATTGATTGATCATTTAAACAGGGTAGAGAAGATATGATTAGGAATAAAACTAAGTCATGAAATATGAATTCAGATATAAAATGAATATACCTGTTTCAGGAATTTAAGATTGCCTGTGTGTGTGTGTCACATCCAGAGGTAAAACTTTTATAACTTAAGCAATATGGCATGAACTCTTACGACATAAGATGCCAGCCAAGGTATTTTTTTTTTTACCAAAGGTGGTTTGATTAGGTTTCCTTTCGTAATTTTTTCAAGGATTTCAATCGAAAGATGCTGTATTTTTATCAATAATTAATGAGAAATGAAGTGTTTGTTAAAGATGCCCTTAATTAGGGTAATAACAGGTTCTTACTTGATTCTACACACTAAGATACAGTTCAGATAGTTTTTGCAGTTATTTTTTAAATTAGAAAGAAGGAATGAATATTTAAACAAACTGTGAGAAGACACTATCTAAATTTAAAACACTAGAAATTATTTTTAAAATCCTCTCAGACTTAGCTCTATAATAATTTTAAAATTCTGCATGTGAATTTAAAATTTAACAAATTTAAAATTCAACAATGAACTAGAACAAATTTTCTTATTAAATGTGACAACAATTATCTATGACAATGGATATTACAAAGGGAAAAGAGTATGAACTTTGGAATGACAGACTAACCTGGAAGGGAATTTGATCATTACTGGTTGTGTGCCTTAGGGCTAGTTACTTAATTCTCTGTGTTCCAGTTGTTCCCCTACTTTTCTACTGTCTTTTTCTTATTGATTTATGAAAGTTCTTTATATATTGTAAAGATGAGTCCTCTGTCAAATATATGTATTGCAAATGTCCTGTTAGATATATGCATTACACATTATCTTCTGCACTCTGTTACTTGCTATTTTCACTCAATAGTAGTTTTCGATGAATAGAAGTTCTGAGTCTTAATATAGGCCAATTCATGAATGTTTTTATGTCTAGTTGTTTTTGTGCCCTGTTTAGTAGTCTTCAACTACTCCGAAGTCATGAAATTATTCTCCTTTGTTTTTATTTAGAAGTTTTATTGTTTTACTTTTCATATTTATATTTATGACTCATCTCAGTTTTTACACATGGTGTGAGATAGGGGCTTCCATTAATTAATTATACCAGCATGCCTGTGCTTTCGTCAGTGTACCTCAATGTTACTTTTTTCATAAATATAACAGTAGCATGGGTAGTTCTCTTTCAAATGGTCATCTGTTTGTGTGCCAATATCATATCACGTAGTTAATATAGTTTTATAGTAAGTTTTGGTATCTGGCAGTATAAATCCTTCAGCTTTGTTCCTCATTAAGATTATCTTGGCTTTTCTTGGCCCTTCACATTTCCTCATAAATTTCAGAATCATTTGTCAATTCCCTGAAAAAAGATCCTGCAGAGACTCTGATTGGCATTTTACTGAATCTACGAGTCAGATTATGGATCACCGGCATTCCCGTAATAGTGATGCTCCCCATCCATGAACTTACTGCACAGCTCTCCATTACTCAGGCCTTCCTCGTTTCCCTTAAGGAAGCTTCAGCAGTGTTCTATGTAGAGGTCTTACATATGTTCGTTTATATCTATTTCTAGGGATTTTATATTTATTGAGGCTATTGTACAATACATGGCATAGTTTTATTATATATGTATATATATATAATTTTTTGTACATTGACCTTCTAGTTAGTGACCTTGCTAAGTTCGTAGACTAATTCTACTAGATTTTCTATAGAACCTTTGGATATTTTATGTGCAAAATCATGCTGTCTGCAAATAATTGTTTTTATTTATTCTTTTTCAATACTTACAACTTTTATTTACCTTGCTTTATTTCATTGGCTAAGACATTCATAACAAGATTAAATAGAAATGATGGTCCAAAACTTAGGGGGAAAGCTTTAATTACTTTTCTAGTGTGTACCGTATTTGCTTGGACTTTCTTGTAAGTACTCTTCATAAGATTAGGGGGTTTTCCTCTGTTCTTTTGCTGCTGGAAGAGGTTCTAATTCTCCTTTATTTAAAAAATGGTGACTGGGTATTGAATTTCTCCAAATGCTTTTTACAAATTTATTAAAAATAATTTTATTTTACTTTTTAATTCTGTAAATATAGTGAATTGTGTCCATTGAATTTTTATGTTAAATGATTTTTGCATTTTTGAAACAAACCTAACATTGACCTGTGTATTTCATTTCTCATAACATCCTTATCAGGTTTTATTATCAAGGTGATACTGACCTTATAGGGGAAGTTAGGAAGTGTTTGTACTTTTTCAATTTACTGAAAGAGTTTGATTTAGATTGATGCTATTTCTATCTTAAGTATTTGGAGAAACTCCCTGATGGGAGTTTGGATATTTCTTTGCACAAATCTTTAAATTACAGACTCAGTTTCATTATTTGACATAGTAATCTTCAGGCTTTCTATTTATTCCTGTGTCTTTTTTGGTAAATTGTTTTATGGTAAGTACTCAAAATCTACTTGGATTAGTTTCTGTCTACCTCTCCCCTACACTTCAATTAGTTATGGTACTCATCTGAAACACAATAAGAACATTTGTTTTGCTTTCTATTCTATTTTGAGTCACTCTCAACCCTGTGGGGGCTTTTGAGTATGTAAAATACTAATATGGTTCTAAATCTTAGATCTGCATAAAAATTATTTTCAATAAGTTATCCTTTTCCCCATTCCTTCTACCCTATTCTCTCAATCCTTTATACACCTCTGTATCTTACAGAAAATATAGCCATATTCAGTAGCATTCTATAGCATTTTGTACTTTGATTCTTTTACTTAGCAATACATTCTAGAAATCACTCCATATTAGTTGATAGAGCTCTCCCTTTTTTTTTATATAGACACAGAGTTGCTTAATACTTTGTGGGAGGTGATTAGATCATGAGGGTAGAACCTTCATGAATGGGATTAGCGCTCTTATAAGAATCATGAGAAAACTCCCTTGTCTCTTCTGCCAAGTGAAATTACAGTGAAAACAGTTATCAATTAGGACACTGGGTTTTACCAGACATCAAATTAACAAAAGAAGTCCAAAGACAAATTCTAAAGAAAACTAACATCTAAGGAGCAGGAAGAGAAAGATTAATGGCAAAGAGACAAAAAAAATAGAAGAGAAATTAAAAAAGGCAGAAGTGTATGGTTTCATGGCAGTTAGTGGAAAATTTTGGAAAGGAGAAAGTGTTGCTCTGACTGCTGTGGCTCAGTTGGTTGGCTGCTGTCCCACAAAGCAAAAGGTCACCAGTTCAATTCCCGGTCAGGGCATATGCCTGGGCTGCAGGTTTGGTCCCCGGTTGGGCTGTTTAAGTGAGGCAACCTATTGCCCTGGCTGGTGTAGCTCAGTGGATTGAGCATGGGCCTGTGAAGCAAAGGGTTGCTGGTTTGATTCCCAGTCAGGGCACATGCCTGGGTTGCAGGCCAGGTCCCCAGTAGGGGACACATGAGAAGCAACCACACATTGATGTTTCTCTTCCTCTCTTTCTCCTTCCTTTCCCCTCTCTCTAAAAATAAATAAATAAATAAATAAATTTTTAAAGAGAGGCAACCTATTGATGTTTCTCTGTCATGTCCATGTTTCTCTCCCTCTCTTTCTCTACCTTCTTGTCTCTCTGTGAATAAACAAACAAACAAACAAATAAATGAAATCTTTTAAAAAAGGACAAAGTGTCAGACAATAGTGCTTCAAAGGTCTAATGATATAAAAAAACAAACAAGTTCTCATTTAATTCAGTAGCCAGGAAGCTGTTGGTAATCTGAGCAAAACAATTTCATAGAATGCTGGGAGCCAAAGCCAGACTGCAGGGCATTGAAGAGATGAAAATGTGGAGACAATCTCCTTTCTGAAACTCAGCAGGAACAAGCATTCTTAACCCCAATATTTTTATCTTTAGGATTATTCCTAAGCAACAGTATGGGAAATAATTTGCTCAGAAATTGTTGGTACCATCACACTAAAAAGCCATCAAAAAGACAATTTTCTATTGCCACATCTAAGCAGTCATCTTTATGGTATAGATGTCAATGGAATCACCTCCTTTTGGAAAGGCACAGCATCTTTAGAGCTATCACAAAGTCAAAATGCAAATGACAGAGAAGAGCATGTGGTGTGATGGGTAAATCACCCTTCACTTCTCTCCCAAACTCCATTCCCTTTCCTACACGTGACTGCGATGAGCACTTTGCTGCATGTCCTCATGGAGCTTCTTCTATGAATTTACACATATCCCATTCAACAAATACTTATTAAGTGTCTACTATCTACCACATTCTTGGTGTATACAAGTTTTTCTCATTGATTTTGAGATAAATAAGAATTTTATTGAAATATATTGGAGAGTTTTCTATGTATTTATACATCTAACTTATGTTCTGCAATGCCCTATAATGTTTAAGAAGCTATATGAAATGAAAATTGTTTAGGATCCAATGCTCATTGTGTACTGATGCAAAGTAAATTCACTTTTTATCCATCTTGTGCCCATATGCAAGTAAGTGCTCATGTAAGTTGTGATCCACAAATGGAGTTGCCAAGTCAAACATGGACATCTTTAATTTTTCTTGATCCTGTCAAATTTTATGGCCATTGTTGAAATGCCATGGAAACAGCTGCACTAACATGCTCCACAGGATGTGAGCACACATTTCCCCGTGTCACCAACCCCAGATACGATCTCTATCTTAACTTTTGCCAATCAAACCAGTGAGATATGGAAAACATTTTCACTTAAATTCCCCTAATTATTAGGGAGATGGATCATTTTTTTAGTATTTATTGGTCATAAACTATTTTTTTTTTGGTGGGACTTGATTTTGCCCCCACTTCCAATAGTTGTCTTTTTCTCATTAATTTGTGTGAACTCTTTAAATATTATGACTACAACACTCTTTCTGTTATATGTGTGGCAAATATTTTCTCCTGATCTTTGGCTTGTTACGGTGTCTTACACTAATCAGAAGCGGTTTGAGTTTTCATTTTGTTCTGTTTTTTGTTGGTTAGAGCTGTCAATCATTTCCTCAATGGTTTTTGGATTTTGGGTCTTGCTTAATAGACTCTTCAGGACCCTCTTCTCCAATGAACATGAAGAGATTTTTACCTTTAAAAAAGTTATACTCTTTGGGGAGTAATAAGCCTATGTGCCAAAAATTCACATATTCTTATATACTAGGTATTTATTTATTTGAAAAATAGTCATTAGAGTAATTAATCATCATGGAAATGAATTATGAAACACCTGTACCATTTTTAAAGGAACTGTGGTGGCTGGCAGGATAAAGAGAAGAAACATGATAAAAATCTAAAGAATGAGTAAATGTTTGACATTTGAACAGCTCAAGGCCCTATAAATTACTTCCATCTAGAATTATTCATTGAAATTCTAGGCCCTCAAGCAAAATTTCATAAAGTAACAGAAGCCACAGAGTGTTTCTCAGGACTTAATTCTGACCAACAAAGGAGGGCTTGATGACAACACAGGAGTCACGGAAGCAGGGGAAGTGATCACGTCATCTCAGAGTTCACAAAAGAGAGGAATGCAGCACTGGACATTTCTGGTCATACATTTCAGGCTGACTTGAAAGCTGACTTCAGAAATTTCCAGGAAGAATAAACGTGTGCCAGCAGCCAGACACACAAAGAAAAAATGACTCCTAAAGATCAGAGATCCCGAGTAACAAAATACTGACTACACCTTCAAAAAATTCAGATAAGAGATAGGGGCAGGGGTGGACATAAGGAGGAACTGGCATAGCTGTACGGGGAGTTCTCTGACCAACTCGGGCTTTTAAAAGGCATGAGTTAAAGAAAGAGAAAAGCCAGAAAAAACAAAGGCAAGCTCAAATAATAGCATGAACTCTTAAGGAATAATGCAGGGAAGTCAAAGACCTCAGTGAGCAAAGGCCGGAGGACAAGAAAAAAGCATTGAGGACAGTACAATGTTGCCTAAATCACTTAATATATAGCAAACAGTACAAACCATGAAGTGTATGTTGTCATGTTTTTCATTTTATAGGGGAGAAAAGTAAGGTACAAACAGGTAAAGTAGTGTCTGTAATATCATACAGCCCTTTGAACAGGTGAACAGAAATTTCTGATTATTCCTACTGTCACTTATATTTTACTTCTGTACCATTCCACATGGAAGAACATTTTTTAACCCTAGCATCTGTCTCTGTCTCTCTCTGTCTCTGTCTCTCTCTGTCTCTCTCTCTCTCTCTCTCCCCTCCATGATGGGGGAGAAATAAATACCTGATCGGCCAGTTTGGAAGGAGGAACTGTGCTAACCAGCCTCTTCCTCCTGTCTCAGGAGTGAGCTGCCTCTGTACGTGATGCTCTCAGATGCTTTCAACTTTGAGGTACCTGAGAGGTGAAGGCCTTGCCCCCTCGGAGAAGGTCTGCAGTACATCAGAGCTGCCTGCAACCGACGGGGAAGTTCTGCCAAACCCTGAGGCGCAGCTTCAGCTCACTAGCTTTCAATTATGGCAAATTCTTTAATATCAGCTCCATCTATTGTGGAGATGATATTTTTATTTCCCAGAGGCCTCATTTTTTTTCTGGTCCTATTTCTCATTTGGTTCAGAATAAGGCTTGTTTTTTATTATCTTAAGCCTGAGATCCTAACCACCAAGCAATACCATTTTGCTTATGTTTTGCATAAGATAGAGTAAGGCTTACAGATGACAGAGAGAATTGTTAGGTTATTTTCCAACTGCTTACCAGAAAATGGAATATTTTCCTAAATTAGAAATGGTAAAATGTGATTAAGAGAAAATTGCAAATCAAGACAAGAGAGAGGATAGTAAAGGACCCCATAAGTTATTTGAACGAAGTCAATTCTTCAGTTGCAGAAAAAGGATATTGCAACAGATCATACAGCTTAGGTTACCCCTGCAGAGCCCCTGACAGCCACAGTGAGAAGTCGGGGGGTATGGAGACATGTCTGCACAAGTCTAGACATGGGCAAATGTCCTCACTTTTCAAAAAGCTAAAAGTGCTCAAATCCCAGAAATTACAACCAGTAGGCTTAACATCAACATGTGGAAAACTATAGTCAAGATGAGTCCACTAAACACAGTGAGTTGTTCCAAATTCATTCCATTACCATTTGGGGTAACTTTACTGATGTATTTATCCAAAAATGTTAAAAAATATAGCATATCTTTATTTCAATGGACAGAGACTTTCGTGATGGACTTGATCTGACAATCAAAGGAGATGCATGTTTGCCCTGCTAAATAGCTCGGCACGTGGAAGACCAATCACAGTGAATGTGACTGATGTCTGTGCAGTGAATGGGACATCAGCCTTCTTATCACCACATTGTTTGTACCGCTTTTGTTGGTCAATCAGTCAGGCCTCGATAAAACTGAAAAAAAAAAATACAGTCTTTAAGTAGCACTAAAAGAAGAAAAAGTACCTAATTATGGGAAGAAAATCTCCAAAGTTCCCCTTGATGGTCAAACCATATTTTAAATTTTGTGTGACAGTCTGGATACCAGCTATGAAAAGAGTTGCTGACGAACAGTGAATATTCAGAAAGCAGTGAGGAAAGAATGAACATCCTGGACGTCAGTCAATTAGAAAAATGCTGCAGAAGCTTAGACTTTTAGTCTGGAGAAGAAAGTACGGTGATAACATGAGTGGCTGTCAAGTCATTTAGCTATTTGGGGCCTCAGATGTTTCTTGTATAAAATGAAAGGGCTTAAAACAAAGGTCTTTGTAATTCCATCCTTTCAAAATACATGCTTCTGTCTGAACATCTGAAAAGTCATAGTAAAGGACTGAAAGATCTGATACCTCTTTCTGATAGAAACAATCAGAGTCAAGGAAAAACTGTTTAAAAAAAAGTAAAATTTTCACCTAACATGAAAGAACTTTCTAGTAATTAGATGCATCTTAAAAGAATGGTGTGTTAATAGTAAGCAGACTGAAAATGGAGAAACTATGAGGCAGTGGGTAGATGATAATGATAATGGGGTTGTTCATTATATTTATATTTAATTGTAATTATTATCATTACAAAATATTAAATGTCTGCTATACAGGGTGGGGCAAAACACATTCACAGTTGTTTGTATGGAAAATAAGACAATAATTAATTAAGAATAACACAAGAATGAACTTTGTGTTTCAGGTACTCACAACTGTAAACCTATTTTTGCCCCACCCCAGATGTCAGGCTCTGATGGGGGCATGTGATACAAGTTATCACTTGTATGGATGACCTTCTGTCAGAACGGCCACAGCAGAGAATTTTCAGTTGCTGGAAAGATGGTCTAGATCAGTGGTTCTCAAACTTCAGTATGGAGGATTGGCAAATCACAGATTGTTGGGAAGGCTCATAAAAGATCCTCAGAATCTGCACTTTTAACAAGTGCTCATGTCGTACTGATGCTACTGGTTCAGGAACCACGTTTTGAGAACCACTGGTCCAGATTATTTCTGACTTTCGTTTCAATGCTAAGACTGTAAGTTTCAATAATTATCTTAACTTTCCTTCATGAGACACAGCTCCCAGTTCCCCTAAAGCAAGATGTGAAAATGGCAAAATAATTCTTAGGAAATCAGATCTCTGACAAATATCAGTTACTTTAGTCACTTTAGCCATTGTGCCTCACTTTTTCCTTGCTTCTTTCTTAAAAAGCTGGGTTGGATTTTTTTTTTTTGTTTGAGAGTTAAAATGCTATAGTCTCTAAATGGGCAGAGGAAAACACAAACTACTCTTTCTTTGCCTTGGTTCTTCATATTGTACAATTTCAGACACTCTTGTTATAGTTATTTCCCAGGATTTGAGGATTAATGGAGTCAAATTTCAAAAAAAACACACACCTGATGCTAGAAAAGAAATCACTAGCAGTACTATATAATGAGAATATCGTTAAAGTGTTTCAAAATTCTGGAAAGACAAGCATTTTGGATAGGGGTAAGCAGGGGAACGTTTGAAGATGGTTTATGTGTGTGTGTGTTTACACATATATTCCAAAGAAAAGTAAAATTTCATCCTAGTTGCTTCAAGTGACTTTTCCCTGCTATTTTTAATGCTTTCATTATTTGGATTTGCAGCACCCCAGGGGTCTAGCTATTTCAAGAGGTGTAATGAAATTCTGAGAAGTTTCTCAAAATAACATTTTAAGTCACTTCAATTGAAAAAATACATATTTTCTGTACAGAAATTTTCCAGTGGTAAAAGAGACAAAGAGGGATGCTTAGAATTGAAATAAACAACAACAAAACCCCAGGAAATTGCTGATGCAGTATTTAAACTTTCATTCTATGCTGGTTCCCAAATGAATTGCAACATGGTTGCATTCTGTGCCCACAAAGAATTCAAATCTAAATCAAGCATAAAATGCCTACATATTTTGAAATTCAAAAACAAACATATTTTCAGACAATTCTCAATGATCTCATTAACAGATTCCTCACAATGTCCAAAAGCCCTAATGACTGTTTCTTTTTCATTTTTGAGACTATTTTTGTACTCGGAGATGAAAAGCTATTTCTCCAATGTCCTAACAATTCCACTTATTCCATTAAAGGTGCCGCTAAGAGGGTCTAGAAGGATTCACAACCCTTTGGCAAAAGAAAGTTTTCTTCTCAAATTGTGCAAAGTCTCTTTTCTCTAAAAACTGTTCCTAGAGCTGCAGAGAGAAGATTGTGTTCTGGATTTTAAAGGATTTCTGGACCTGCGGGCAAAAAAGAGAGAACTTGATAATTGCATTGATTGGGTGCTAACAAAAATTATTTGATTTTTAAGACTAATAAACTCCTGCTCATTGTCTATATATGAGAAAGAAATGAGGCCCACATGCTCTTTAGACACCGAGCACTCTTGTTTTGCTCCACTGTATAAATGAGCA
Organism: Carollia perspicillata; assembly: GCA_004027735.1. Classification (NCBI taxonomy): domain Eukaryota; kingdom Metazoa; phylum Chordata; class Mammalia; order Chiroptera; family Phyllostomidae; genus Carollia; species Carollia perspicillata. Next base: position 60,812 of record PVKM010001331.1, on the reverse strand, counting down.
GCAGATGGGCAAGGGAAGATCTCAGCTGAGGATGGGCAGGATGCCCTGAGTAGACAGAATAGCAGGAAAGGCCTGCATCGAGTTTAACACTCTCATCCCAGCTTTCTGTCCCTCGGGCCAACTTCCTGTAACATCCACTCTCACCGGACTCGGACTTGTACTGGCTGCCCCGTTCTCCTTACCCCAGTATGTCTTGACCCTTTAAACTAATGCCAACTTTTCAGATACACCTCATTCACACTGTGCCAGAAATTCTAGCATGTCTCTCAGATTAGGGGAAGAGAAACTCCAGTTAGAAAATTCTGTACTTTCTTTGTAATTTAGCAGCCAAAAGGGTGTGGTTGTGTTTTGTTTACTGGAGCTGAGAAACTTATAAGATTGATTATGTCTTCCCAAATTTTTCACTTGCCTCCTCCACGCCACATCTCCACCTCCGAGAGACTCTGATATTTCTCTAGAGCACATTTCTCCAGTTCAGAATTACTGCTGCAATTCATATATTATGATGGACACTGGGCATGTAACTTGTGGGGCCATTGCAAAAGGAATATGTGGGGTGCCTTGTTCAAAAATTATTAAAAATTTCAAGACAGCAACGGCAGAGCACAAAACCAAGCGTAGGGTCTTTGTACGCTTGGGGTCCTGGGTGACTCCACAGACCACACGTCATGAAGTTGGCCCTGGTCGTGACTTTTCAGCTTCTGCTACACCTTCGACTGACTCTTTCTGTTTCCTATCTCTGATTACTAAGAGTAACAGTCTGATTGGCTGAGATAAGCATTTCATTCCAGGTTGTGTCACTGGTTTCTGGCAAGCCTACTCGCAAAGGTCCTTTGGTCAGTTAATCATGCTGGAACCATGCAGTTGTGTGTGACCAGGCTGAGGGCATTATGATGGGGGTAGAGAATGGATCTCCCATCACAGGACATGGCCACCAATGCAACAGGGACAGTGGATGGGTCCGTTTTCCTTTGGAGGGTTGTGGGTAGGCAGGCAATCATCAACACTGTTAGTATCAAATATAACAGCAAGCATTTCCAATTTAAGCCTGATGTCTGTGTGTATAAAGTGTAGTCAATAATATTTCAGAGGATAGCTTGGGGGAATAGATGAGATGGTGGCCTAAACAAATGAGATATAAAGCCTTAATAAATCATTGTTATTGCCATTGTAACTAAGGGAGCTGATACACCATGAAACCTGACCTACTGTTTCAAACAGCCCAATACTCAAAAACTTATGGCTATAGCATGCAGGCCATTGGGACATTGTTTCATGGTGTATGCTCAGGATGACTATTGCTGTGAACTGAGCAACACAGATTCCACACTCTGAGAACAGAACCAAACCAGGGACCGCATCTTTGTTCAGACATACAAACACAATTTGTGCTGGGCCTGAATGCAAGCCAAGGGGCAATCTATTCAATAGACTGTGGCTTGTAATATCTCTAATCTATTGATGAAAGAACTTGTTTCTCTTAGGAAAAAAAAAAACAATTTTCTAACCTTCTTCTGAGCAAGGTTTAAGCTGCCCTTGATTCTATAACTGGTAGTGACTGTCCCATTCTGGGTTATTATCTCCTTGACCACACCAGTTCCTCTTCTAGGCTTAAAGATCTCATTCTCTTGTCCCTCCTATCCCCACCACCCCAAGGATTTTTGTTTAACCGGTCTCCTTCCCATTTAACTACTCGATCTAGTCATGGGTTTTTAACCTCAGACCCTACTTTTACTGTCTTTACCCTCCCCTTTTAAATTAAATCTTATAATCTCTATGAGAATTTCAGTTGGTCACATTAAGGGCTTTGAAACATTAAAAGATTTTGAATTCCAACAATAATATCAGTAGCTTTTAACATTTAGGAATTTTTCTCCTGTGTGCATGTGAGAGTGTGTGAGTGTGTATGTTTAAAGAATACTTAGATTTACAACAGTATAAGAAGTTGAAATTGCAAATGCCAGGAGTTATGCCAAATAGAAATTTCCACACAGCCCTACATGATAAATGATACTCAACAAATTATTAAAAAGAAACTTTCACATTACTCAATTCCTAAAAAGAATCAGGAAAGTAAAAGCTTAAAAAGCAATGTTGTGGAGGAAAAAAACAGAAGCCCACGAGTGGGCAAGGGTCATTTGTTAACCTGGGGTGCCTGCTTCCTTTGCCCTGGCAGGGTGGGCAGGTGTCTGCACAGCCCTGGTACGTGTGGAGTGCTGCACTTAGCCTTCGTGATGACTTACATTTGGCAGAAACAACACACTTAGGATGCATACCATATGAGCAGTTACAACAGGTTTCCAAAGACTGATGGCAGCACCAAGTGAAACTACCCTGCAAACACCCACTTGAAGACGCTGTTTGTATGTGTATGTGTGTGTGTTGGAGGGGCACCATGCGTTTGTGCACTTAGCCAGTCCGCTGTAGAAAACTGACTTCTTAACACTTGTTTCTAGGCAGAAGCAATTTCAAAACCCCTCAGTCTTTTTGATTGTCAGCTACTGCACAGATACAAAAATCACATACTTAGAGAAAATGGAATTATAAACAGCCTTAGGATATTTCTCTTTCCCTTCTACCCTTCAAAATTGATTTAGGCATTTAACTTTCCATTTTGGTACAACACTCTAGGACAAGGATAGAGTGCTTAAGGAAAGTAAGATTTCAAAAATATGATAAGGAGTGCATCACGCTGCCTTGGGCATCCCTCGGAGTAGGTGCGGGAGGACTGTTAGCTCCCAGGAGTCAGTGCTCTGAGGGGGTCACGGGGACAGGATGTCACCTTAGGTTTTCAGAACCATTAATCTCATGTAGGACAAAATCTAAACATTTTTACTATTAAGAGAATTGATATCTTACTTTCTCACCCTGTAGGTAAAAGTTCACAGAGCTATATTTCAACTGTTAGTATGTCAAGAAAGAGAAAAACAATTTACTATGTGTCCAGAATTGTATCAATGAATTTTGAACACTGTCAAGGCCTTCCCATTTGAATTTTGCATAGAATTCATAAAACATTAATTCTGTGATGATCAGAAATATTTTCTGGACTGTGGCTGATATGACCAGATATCCCATTTTCTTGGGACAGCCATGGGTTTTACCTGGTATCTTATCATCTCATTTGATTTAGTATTAGTCAAGAATACATTAAAAAAAACTGTTTAATGCTGCATTATTATTAATAGCTGCATGAAAATAAGCCAAGGTATTTGATAGAACTCCCTTTTATATTTCCAGCTTCTGAGAAGGTCTCACCTAGTAGCACGAAAAGTACACATGTAGTAAATGTAGTTCACACTTAACATGTGGTTAAATCTGAAAAATGAGCAGTGATAATTCATCTCTCCTTTGCTGACATTTTCCAGATATAATATAATGAACCCCTTCTGTATAAACTATCTATTGCTACATATTACCATTCCAAATGTAATGGCTTAAAATAATTTTAGTGGTTTACTGTTTCCCACAATCCTCTGGATTGATTGGGTGGCTCTTCAGCTATCCTCACCTGCGCTTACTCATTTGCTGCATTTAGTTGGGAACTGGACTAGCTTAAGAAGTGCAAGGTGGCTTCAGCAGTATGTCTGGGGCCTTGGGCTGGCTGTCCGCTGGCATGCTTTGGTATTGCTCCATGTGGCCTCTGAGCTGGACTCCTTCACAGCACGATGGTATCAGGGTTCCCAATGGAAGCTGCAAGGCTGCTTGTAAAGACTTAGGCTCCAGAACTTATTCGACACTACTTCTGCTGCATTCTATTGGTCAAAATAAGACATCAGGTCAAGCTATATTAAGAGGCTGGAAAATAGATTCTACCTTTTGATGGAAGAGTGCCAATATTCCATTGCAGAAGAATATTTACACAGAAAGGCATACTCTACTGGAGATTATTATCATAACAATCTCCCACACCTTATGATTTTCAACCTTTTATATCTCATGGCACAAATAAAAAAATTACTAAAATTCTATAGCGCACCAAAAATATATTATGTTTTTGACAATCTGACAAAAAATAGGTATAATTTTGATTCATTTAAAAAGTAATGTTAATTGTAATTACCTATCCTTTTTGCTCCAAAGTGACTTTTTAAAAAATCAGTTGCTTAGACTTCTATATAAGGATTTCTGGTACCAAGAATTAACCAATCAGATGCAACATTATGCAATGTAACCAATAAGACACAACTCTATTATATGACCTATACATTTATAGTTCAAGACAGAGCATTCAAACCAGATGGCTACTGTTGTGTTGGCTATTGTCATTTTCATATCTGACAATCTAAGGGAAAAGAGGTCAGTGCCCCCGACTAAGTAGTCAGGTATTGCATATTTTAAAAATTCTTGCAGCATACCAGTGAAAATCACTGACTTAAAGAATAGCAGGCACAGCTCTTACAGGTAAACTGGAGTATGCTTAGATACAAGTAGTTCAAGACACCCAACTCATTCTGTTCTGTAGCGGTGAAGGGAGAAATATTTCATGCTGTCTACCCTACGGGCCATTGATGTGCCAGCTGATTGCATCTTATTCTACACTGAGGTCTCCAAGATGCACAAAGCTCCAAGATCTCTACCATGGGCAGAAATATGCATGGATTAGGCAAGCATGAAATATGCATAGAAAATAGGGCCTGAGCAGTTCTATAACACTTATTTAATTTTTATAATGTTTTTCTCTTTTGTAATAAATGATTTAAGAAGCAATAAGCTTTTATAAAATTCATGACTATGATAAATGTATAACTTACAAAAAATACTTGTTAACTTTTAATTCCATGATAATATCACTATTTAAAAACTAGAGGATACAAATATGATGAAGAAACATCAGTATCTATCTGAAAATTAGTACAATTTTAGAATACTGTACCCAAAGATGATGATTTCACATGAGGCTACAAATGATAAGTTTACACAAAACTTCATGAAACCTGACTTTTTCCTTAGATCAAATAACTACTTTACTTATATGTCCAAATTTTTGTGCACATGTGAGAAATGAAGCATTAACTGTTAATATGTTGGCTCCGGTGCTATTAATAGAAGTGCAAACAGTTAAATGACACCGGTGTCATTAGATGCTTTGATAGGAAATCAATTAGTTTTACTAATAATTTTATGTTTTTTCATCTAATTCATGGAATAATAGTACTTTGGCATTTAATTCTGTCAAAAATAAAATATATCTTATTGCTATGACTGGGCCAATCCAAGTGGGCAGCTCAGGGGACAGTGGCACCTAGGTGAACATGCTAAGATAGAATGAGGACGAGGCATTGGACAAACCAGGCATATTTCCCATACTTTGCATTTATGCCAGGACGGGCCTACTCTTCTACCGAGTCTTACATATGACTTAACTAAATCTAGGGTTATGCACTGCCTCGCATCCTCGCTATGGCCAATTTTGACATACCATCTCATCGAAAAGAAAAAGTTGCAAACCTAATTCTAAAAAGCATTCAAAAGATTAGGAGTTTAATTGATGTTTTTAGAGGCAGAAGCAGCGTACAAGTGAGAGTGCAGCATATACAACATAGCTAGATTTTTCCTTTAGAGTCTTCCCCTCTCCCATGATCCATTTCTCATGGAGACTGCTCAAACTTCTCAGTCACGACCTGTCAAATTTCAACTCTTTCTCCCTCCTCTTTCTCTATGTAGCTTTAGCTCCCTCCCAGATCTCAGCTGACCATTCCCAGGTGGTTTAAGCTAGTTCTTACATAGAATCTTACATTTCACTTGTTTACACTTTGAAAATCTTTTCCCTCCCATTGTATAGTATACTGACTGATCAGTCCAATGAAGGCTTAGTAGTCAATGAGTTCAACAAAGAATTCATGAAGTAGGACAGGAGGGAAGTTCACAGATCCTTCTTAACTTTAGATTCTTTTTTCTTTCTCCCAGGTTTGCAATGTACATAGTATAGTGCCTTTAGGAATAGCAGATGAACCTAAATACTATGAAATGTGAGGTGAGAGCTTAACAAATCACTAAAGCAAATGATCTGCCTTATGAGAAAAGACCTTTTATTCTTTCTGTAGACTCTGAAAACACTGGATAGGAATCCAATGTGTAGCTTGGGATGGAATTGTTCCTTGTCCTCCAATGTCTTTGTTTGTTCCCAGTGATAATGTCCTTGTAAAACACTATTGCTAATTGAATATTGCATGGTTTCTTAAGCCCTGGATCTTTTACAAACAGCTGCCATGTAAGGTGATTCAGTATCTATGTACAAGTAATTTCAAGAGAAACTCTAACAATGATGCGATGACTTGCAGACATGAAGAGTATTAAGTCAATTGCCTCTCAGTAATAAATCAAATGCTCCGATAACCGACCTTGCAGTTTTTCTTCTTGGATTTCCATTTTGTTCACCAGAAATATTCTTTGGAAAAGCTTAAGTGCTCTTGAAATGAAAACAAACTAAATTGGTTCTTTTTCAAAAGATAATGCCAGATTTTGTTTACTTGTTTAAAAAGAAATTGGTTAGATTAATTTGAAAATTATTTGTTTTGGTCTTTGTGTTCTCTGCTATTTTTAACACTTGCATTTATCCCTTAAGAAGTAGATACTTTTTCTACAGCCACAAAATGAGGTTTAAAAAATAAATTAAATCACAAAGTAAGAGTGATTCATTTAGATAAAATCATCTATCACACTACCCTCCAATATACCAAACATTCACATTCAAGTAATCTCTGTGGCTACCCCTCTCCTTTCTTCGACACCACTCGCCATGGCTCACTTTAGTAGGAGATACACATGCACACATACATCTGTCTCTCCCCGCACCAGTCTCTGTACCCTTTGACACAGGGATTAGAAGGCCAATGTCTGCCACATGCAAGATGCTTAGTATTATATTTTATTAATTCTAAGATCTATTTACTGTTCATATTGTAATAATTTATGAATAAATATTTCTCTAATAAACTGTATGGCAATCTTTAAATGGCAGGCTTTTTTTCTTAGTGACATGTAAGATAATCATGTGTCTTAAACTTGATAGTGTCTTATATTCAATGAAAGATAATGCTGTACCTAGTGAGAGCTATGCACACAGGGTTTTGGGGAATCTGTTCATGTACTTTAGTTAAAAATGCAAAGAGTAAGTGATCAAATTCATAACACAGAGTGAGAAAGAACTTTAATAAAAATTTATCAGGATTTCCAGCCAAGATGGAGGCACAGGTAGATACACTTTGCCTCCTCGCACAACCAAAAGAAGGACAACTAATTTAAAAACAAGAACAACTATAAGTGCCAAAAAATGGAACTGTATGGAAGTCTAACAACCAAGGAATTAAAGAAGAAACATTCTTCCAGACCAGAAGGAGGGGCAGAGATGGGCAGCTGGGCAGAGAAGACATGTGGCAAGGCAGCAGCTGGAGGACTGGGCAGGTGAGGCGGCAGCTGGCAGTCCCACATTTGCATGGGGATAATCCAGAAGAACAATTGGGGAGTAAGACATACCACAGAACCCAGTGTTCCAGCATAGGGAAATAAAGCCTTAAAACCTCTGACTGAAAAAATCTATGTGTGTTGCAGCAGTGGGAGAAACCCCCAGCTTCACAGGAGAGTCCTTAGAGAGACCCATTGCATCTTAGGACATACACAAGCCCACACACCTGGAAATCAGCACCAGAAGGGCCAAATTTGCGTGTGGGTAGTAGAGGAAATGACTGAAAGCCTGACCAGAGCTGAACAAGTGGCATTGCTCCCTCTTGGACCCCAGCCCCACATACAGCGCCAGAACACAGCCACGCGGGTTGCCCCACCCTGCTGAATACCTAAGGCTCTGCCCCTTACAGTGTAACAGCTGTGCCAAAACAAAGAAATATGGCCCAAATGAAAGAACAGATCAAGGCTTCAGAAAAAGAGCTAAGCAATGAGGAGACAGCCAACCTATCAGATGCAGAGTTCAAAACATTGGTAATCACAGAAATGGTCAAGTACAGTAGCAAAACAGAGAGAAAAGGCTATACAAAGTAAACTAAAGGAAAATATACAAGGAACCAACAGGAAAGGGAAGGAAACTGGGATTCAAATCAATGATTTGTAGCAAAAGGAAGAAATAAGCATTCGACCAGAACAGAATGAAGAAACAAGAATTTAAAAAAATTAGGAGAGGCTTAGGAAACTATGGGACAACTTTGTGGAGGGGGCCCGCAGACCACCCCTGTCCACCACAGATGAACATAACGCTACCAAGACATAATTTGTTTGGGGAGGCAAGAGGCTAGTCTCTCAAAAGGGAGAAAGGCCATGAGTCCTTACCTCAATGGTATTTATTAGGTTAGTAACACACAGGGATACAGGTAAAGCTCACAATCATTGTCAGGCAGGAAGGGGCAAACATTAGATAACAAAGAACTCTGAGGGCCTATTTTGAGTCAGGGTCAGATAGCTAAAGAGCCATAAAACTTTGAGGAACAAACTCACTTCTTGCTTGATCCCTTATTTAATTGAGAGCATTCTAAACAAAAGCAGGTTTCACAGTATTGTAAATGTTCTTTCTTATGCCTGATTACCCCAGAAACCTCTAGCCGGCAGAGGACTGTACCCCCTCTCCATCAAGATTCAGGCTTAAGTGGATTAGAGCCAGGAAGCTCTTCTCCCAGAGCTTCTCCCAGATAGTAAGGGGACTCAGGCTATGTCAAAATAGCCAGGGGTGAGGGTCCTTTGCCCTCACTTTGCTGCAGCCCCCGAGTCCTTTCTTGATGGCCTCCCACAAGTGATCGCGTCTGGCATGGGTTGCCTCTCCTCTGAGGGGTCATACCCATAGACTCTGACTAACCAACCAAGTGTCCGGGACTAGAGATGGCAGAAGCAGCACTCTTGTCAGGGAGATAAGCTTTGTTTCCTCAGTGGCTCACAGTCCGGAGGTCGCTCACTCAGCCTTAGCCACAGGGGGGCAGTTACAGCTCCTGAAACCAGACAGAGCGGTTCCCAACACAACTTTAAACATTCCAACATCTGAATTATAGGGGTACCAGAAGGAGAAGAGGAAGAACAAGAAATTAAACACTTATTTGAAAAAATAGTTAAGGAGAACTTGCCTAAGCTGGCAAAGGAAATAGACTTCCTGGAAGTCTAGGAAGCTTAGAGAGTCCCCAAAAAGTTGGATTCATGGAAGCACACACCAAGGCACATCATAATTACATCACCCAAGATTAAAGAGAAGGAGAGAATCTTAAAATCAGCAAAAGAAAAGGAGACAGTTATCTACAAAGGAGTTCCCATAAGACTATTAGCTGATTTCTCAAAAGAAACCTTGCAGGCAAGAAAGGGCTGGAAAGAAGTATTCAAAGTCCTGAAGGGCAAGGACCTACATCCAAGATTACTCTATCCAGCAAAGCTTTCATTTAGAATAGAAGGGCAGATAAAGTGCTTCCCAGATAAGGTAAAATTAAAGGAATTCATCCTTATCCAGCCCTTATTATATGAAATGTTAAAGGGACTCTCAAAGAAAAAGAAGAAGATCAAAACCATGAACAGTAAAATAATAACAAACTCACAACTATCAACAATTGAACCTATAAAAACAGAAATAAACTAAACAAGCAACTGGAACAGGAATAAAATCACAGAAATGGAGATCACATGTAGGGTTTTCAGTGGAGAGTTAAAGGTACAGGGAATAAGAAGCATAAATGGTAGGTACAAAATAGACAGGGGGAGGTTAAGAATAGTATAGGAAATGGAAAAGCCAAAGAACTTACATCTAGCACCCATGGACAAGAACTAAGGTTAAGGGGGGGAATGCCAGTGCGAGGGGGTGGTGCAGGGCAGAGAAGAATAAAGGGGAGAAAAAAATGGAACAACTGTAATAGCATAATCAATAAAATACACTTTAAAATAAAAAAATAAAGAAATCAGAGTTATAATTCAAATGGTATTTATTTATTGAGAATTTATTTGCTAGGCACTGTTCTTGGGATTGTAGAGACAGCAATGAACAAGAGTCCTGTGGACTTTATCATGGTGGGGGGAACAATCGATAAATTTAAAAAATAGCCCTGACCGGTGTGGCTCAGTTGGTTGGGTGTCATCCTGCAAAGGGAAAGATCCATGGTTTGATTCCCGGTCAGGGCGTGTGCCTGGTTGGAAGTTTGGCCTCTGGTTGGGGCATGAATGGAGGCAACCCACCAATCTTTCTCTCTCACAGTAATGATTCTCTCCCTCTCTTTCCCCCCTTCCCTTCTCTCCAAAAATAAATAAATAAAATCTTTAAAAATTAAAAAAATAAATATATAGTTTTAGTTGATAATGAGTGCTATGAAGAAAAAGCAAAAGTGGTCCAGAATAAAATAGGGGAGGGAAGTGGAGGGGGACTTCTATTTTAGATGAAGTGATCAGGGCAGCCTTCTTTGAGAAGGTGGCCCTTACACAGAGGAAGAAACAAGGATGTAAACTATATGCCTACTGGGAATAGAACATCCTGGAAAAGGAGAAAGTAAGGAAGTAGACCATTCCAGGAATTGGGGACACATGCGGGAGTGTTTGAGAAGAGAAAGGAGAATAGAGTGCTACAGCCAGTGCACACGCATGAGAGTTCTAGGGGGTGAGGCCAGAGGGGTGTAGGGCCTTAGAGGTCACTGGAGGGCTCTGACTTTTATCCTGAACATGTGGAATCCTCTCAGGAGTTTCCAACAAGGAGTGACATGGCCTGGCTTATGTGTGGGGTCGTGCACTGCTGCGTGTGGGTGGGTGTGAAGGAAGCAGAGGGAAGGGTTTGGCAATGATGGAAACAGAAAGAATAGTAAGTAAGCCACTACAGTGATTCAGGTGAGAGGTGGTGGTAGCTGGGGACAGAGTGTCAGAGATTTTCTGGATAAATTTCAAAGGTAGAGTTGTCAGGATTAGCCAATAAATTGGATATGGAATGTAGAAGAATGAAATCAACTATCATGGCAAGAATTTTTACCTAAGCAGCTGGTAGACCGGAGTTGTCAGTTATTAAGATGGAATGGCGTTTAGGAAGAATGGTTTGGAAGAGAAAAACCAAGAGTTCATTTTGAATGTATTAAATTAGGGATGTCTAGTAATATCAAAGGAGCTATCTAGAAATGAGCCTATACTTGGGGAAAGAGGTAGATGATGGAAATATAAGTGCAGAAATATGAACAGACATGTGGAATTTTAGGATGTATGGAATATCCTGGATTCTAGAGTAAGGGTACGGAGAGGGGGCAGAAAGACAAAGCCTTGGGGCGATCCAATGTGAACGACCTGGGAGATGAGGAAGAAACAGTAAAGGAAACTGAGAGGAGCAGTCAGGAAAGTGGGATGGGAATCAAGACAAAGTGGTGTTGCTCTGGCCGAGTGGCTCAGTTGATTGGAGCACCATCCCATACACCAAAAGGTTGCAGGTTTGATCCCCAGTCAGGGCCTATACTTAGGTTGCGGGTTTGATCCCCAGTGACGGCACATATGGGAGGCAACTGACTGATGTTTCTCTCTCACATCAATGTTTCTCTCTTTCCCAATAAACATATCCTTGGGTGAGGATTTTTAAAAAAAAGACAAAGTGGCATCCCAGATAACAAGTGAAGGATCAAGGGAGTAATAACTTTGTCAAGTTCTACTGATGAGTAAGATATAGACTGAGATGTGACCATTGTTTTTGGAAGGGAGGAGGTTATTAGTGACCTTTACAAAGGATGATTCAGTGGAATATAAGGACAAAAATCTGGTTTGGAACAGTTAAAGTATGAATAGAAAGAGAAATAAAAGTGAAAAACAGCAACTATAAACCACTCTTTCTAAAGGGATACAAATACGCAATGTCAGTTAAAAAAGGATATAGGATAAATGAGAGGTTCTTTTTTTAAAAAAAGATAGGAGACGTAGCATGTTTGTAGTCATTAGGAAAGGGTATTCACTTTCCTTCCTTAGGTCCCTTCTCTCTAGTTTCTCTGAATTAATTACTTAACACAATTGTGGAAAAGCATGCAATTGAGATCAAAATTTGGCATTCTTTCTCAGTTAAACTCTGAAAGAATTATTATTTACATTTTTATATTTCTCAAAGGGATCTGGAAAATCAGTTTTAAAAAAATATCCTGATCTTTGTTTCTTAATAAGTAGCATTTGGGGAAGAAGGGATAGTACTTTCATATTCTTTTAATTAGAAATATAAGAGTTCCTTGTGTCAGCAAAATTTGTTCATCCCAAATGAACACGTATCAACAAGCATAAGGTCATATTCCAGAAAGAAATAATCCCATCACTATGTTCCTCTTTTTTAATATCAGAGCTGACAGATAAGCCATTCTCGTCAGAAACAGATAAAAGTCTCCTTCTAACTTCTGTTACAGTAGATGGCTGACGTAACACTAAACACGTTGACTCTATTTATTGTAGAAGAGCTAGACTGAATTAATGTGTTCTGGCCCAGTGGTTCAGGGCCCTGGCTGCGCATTTGATTTACCAGTGCCTGTGGCCCACCCCCAGAGATCATGGATCATTTGGTCGGGGTTGGCTAGCAGATGTGGGTAGGTTTTAAAACATCCCCAAGGTGATTTTAATTTGCAGTGGGAGCATTTAAGCTTTTCATCTCAAGGTGAAAAAAATCATAGCTGACTATGAGTAAAAGGCTTGAAATTTGATGTAATCTCAAAGACAGACCACGAAATAGCTACCCTTACTTGAAGTAATCTCCTACCATAGAACTCAACTCTACCATGGAGTTGAGTTCTCCAACTCTACTCAACTCATGCCATAATTTTGCTTGTGTGGAAGCTCTAGGCACTGCCCAGTGAAAGAGGGAGGGTGACTTGGCATTGGTGGCAGGACTGTTCTCCTCCGAGTGCCTGAGATGACCGCTGAAGGTCTCAGGGCAGTCAGAAACAAATTGGTGTTTCTTTGTTCTTTAGACTACAGTTGACAGCAGAGTATGAGGAAAAGCCAGGACATCAGAAAGCTTCTTTTAGGTGTTTGTTGAAAGGAAGGCAAGAAAGAGTAGGAGGTAACTGTGAACAAGAAAACACACAGAAAAGAAGAATGAAAAAGACAAAACTCAGCTGAAGCCAGATCTCCAGCGGTAAACTCACTTTTGGTTTTAAATGCTCACATAATTCAGGTAACAGTAGAGTTTTTGCTTGAATTTCATGATAATTATATCTATTTTCTGTTTTGTTGGTGACAGCAGCAGGATATTTTTTTCCTCTGGAAAGAACAGAGAACCACAGTAAACATCTTGAACTGAATGTAGTCTTTCAGTTGGGTTTTTTTTTTGTTTTGAATTTCCACTCAGAAATTTGATTTATACGACAAGAAAAAAAGAGAGCTTTCATCAAAACAAAAGTAAAGAACAAAGGTAAAGAACAAAAATGCACCCTCAATTTTACCATCATTATCTATGTTTCTGGTACTCAATTCATTGTTCATATGTAAAAATACTTTCACAGGAGCATGACTACAGAATAGACCTGTTCTAGTCTTTCATCTACCATCCGTCTGTTTCTAGTTACACCTGAGATGCACAGAGTTGAACTGATATAATCAATCATGCTCCTCAGCTGCCGTGGGGCACATTATCTCCATCGGCCCCTCCTTATAATGTCTACTTTCTTGGTTAGTTCCCTTCCTTTCAGATCCTACTCCCTTGTTCCACCTAGACACCCATGCTCCCGTATTTAAGGTATTTTTCTCCCAATGTATATTATCTACCTTTATCTATGTGCATGTTTATACATGAACCATATACATTGCTTATTGTGAAGGTGCTTTTAAATTTATATTAATGGAATTAAGTTAAAAATAATATTCAGTTTTTAAAAATCACTCATGCTTTGAAGAATTCTGCATGTAAAGACATGTAGTTTTGGTTTTATTTCTTTTGACTGCTGAGTAGTACTTCATTGTTTGCTTATCCTATCATAGTAATATTTTCTCAATAAATTCATCATCCTTTCCATTTTAATAACTATATTATAGTCCAAAACATTGATATATCAATTTGAAGTATTTCTGCACTATGGCTTATTTAGATTTTTAAGTGTTATAATTAGTCTATATACACACATGTATCTATACATGTATTAGTCTGCTAGGGCTGTCATCACAAAGGACCACAGACTGTGTGACTTAACCAGCTGATATTTATTTCTTTACAGTTATGGAGGCTACAAGTCCAAGTTCATGGTGTAAGCAAGGTTTATTTCTTTTGAGGCCTCTTTCCTTGGCTTGTGGATGAACATCCTCTTCCTTTGTCTTCACATGGACTTTCCCTTTTGTCACATGTCTGTGTCCAAATTTCCTCTTCTTATAAGGACCAGTTAGATTAGGGCCCATCCTAAAAGACTTCATTTTAACTTAATAATATTTTTAAAGACCTTATCTATAAATACGGGTTACATTCTGAGATACAGAGGGTTAGGACTACAATGTAAATTTGAGGGGATACAATTCAGTCTATAACTAGTATACTATAACTAATTCTAGAACTATCTATAGATTGCTATGCATGTATTATATATGTGTGTGTCTATATATCTATAGATATAAATATCTATAGATATAGCATTTTTCTAATTTTATACATAAATTTTGAAGACAGATACCTAGGAGTGGAAGTATTTAGTTGAAAGATATAAACACTTTATACATCTTTATATTAATTGCTAAATTGCTTTCCAAATATTTTATGCCCTTGTATACTGCCATTCTCTCTAGGTGTGTGCCAGTTTTATCAAGCATTGTTAGCATTAAAGAGAGAATTTAAATCAAATTTTCTTTTTTCAACAAGCACAACATTAGCACATTTTTTTCTTAGTTGTAAGTGTCTGCGGCTGTAACTTCTGATACTTGTCAGCATGTACCAAGTCAGGACTGTACACCAATAGCACAATGGTAGATACTTTGCAAAACGAATGTAATAAAATGTGTCGTCATAGCTGTACTTATATGTCCTTGTAAAGCATTAGATTACTTTGATGGTGTCTGGTTACCTGAGTTAGAATTCTTTAGAGAAACAGAACCAAGAGAAGATCTATCTATCCATCTATCTGCCCTTCCATCCCTCCATGTACCCAGAGAGAGAAATTTCTTTTAAGGAGCTGGCAAATGCAAAACCTTCAGGATAGGCTGGCAGGAGACTCAGAAAAGAGTCTGATGTTGCAGCTCGTCTGAAGGCAGTCTACGGGACCTCTTCCTTAGCGGGCATCAGTCTTTTTTGTCCTTCAACTGTTTGGGTGAGACCTACTCACCTTATGGAAGGTAATCTCCTTTATTCAGAGTTTACTTATTGAAATTTCAATATAACTGAAAAAATGCTTTCACAGCAACATTCGGACTAGTGTTTGACCAAATATCTGGATTTGGGCTACCAAGTTGACACATAAAATTAACTATCACTCTGGGTTTTGTGACTTTGTTTCATTTTTTTTATTTTGTAATAGCTTTACTGAGATATAATTCAGTGCAATACAATTTAAAGCACACAATTCAATGGTTTTTAAAATAGTCACAGAATTATGCAACAATCACCACAATCAATTTTAGAAAATTTCCATGACCTCAGCAAGGAACTCTGTATCCTTTCAAGATCATTCTTAAATTTCTCCATTGCCCCCAGCCCAAGCAACCTTTAATATGCTGTTAGTCTCTATAAATTTGACTATTCTGGATATTTCATATACATTGACTTTCCTTGCAATCTTTTGTGGCTAAGTTTTTTATTATGTTTTCAGAGTCCATTTGTGTTATAGCTTTTGTTAGTACTTTATCACATTGTATGGCTACATAATATTTCACTGTGTAGATATAACCACATTTGGTTCAACTAATCATCAGTTTATAGATATTGGGTTGGTTTAGTTTTTGGCTATTACATATTGCTGCTATGAAATTTGTGTAAAATATTTTGTGTGTACATATATTTTCAATTGTATGGGTTATATACATAAGAAGGCAGCTACCAGGTCAACTGGTAACACTATGTACAACATTTTGAAGAATTGCCAAAGTGTTTTCTAGAGTGGCTACACCATTTTACACCGTATTAAGTTTTCAATTTATCCACATCCTTGCCAACATTTATCTAACTTGTAGATTATAGCCATCCTAGTGGGTGCGAAGTCCTATGTCAGTTTGGTTTTAATTTGCATTTCCCTGATAACTAATGATGGTGAGCATTTCTCTATGTACTTATTGGCATCTGTATATCTGTACTGCAGAAATGCCTATTCAAGGCATCTAACCATTTTTAAATTGGGTTATTTGTCCTTGATTATTGAGTTGTAAGAGTCCTTTATATACTCTAGAAACAAATTCTCATCAGACATATGATTAATAAATATTCTCTCCCATTGTCCAAGTTGTCTTTTCACTTTCTTGATAGTGTCATTTGAAGCATAAACATTTTTAATTTTGCTAAAGTCCAACTCATGTATTTTTTTCTTTTGTTGTTTGTGCTTTTGATATCATTAATAAAAAATCCATTGCAAAATCTAAGGTCACAGGTATTTTCTCCTATGTTTTCTTTGAAGAGATTTATAGTTATGGCTCTTACATTTAGGTATTTGATCCATTTTTGAGTTAATTTTTGTATACAGTGTGATGTAGAGTCAAACTCCATTCTTTTTCATGAGGCTGTCCACTTGTTCCAGCACCATTTATTTGACAAAGTAATATTTCTCTATTTATGGCCTGGGAAGCCTTGTTAAAAATTAATTGGTCATAGAGTCATAGGTTTATTTTTGAGTTTCCAGTTATATTCCCTTGATCTATATGTCTTTCCTTATGCTAGTACCACATAATCCTGAATGCTGCAATTGTATGGTGACTTTTGAAATCAGGAAATCCAAGTCCTACAACTTTGTTCTACCATTCTGAGGATTTATTTTTTATTTTTTATTTTTTTTTTATTTTGGGTTGCTTGAGTTTCCATATCAATTTTAGGATCAGTTTGTCTATTTCCACAAAGAAGTCAGCTGGTATTCTGATAGAAATTACATTGCATATGTAGATCAATTTATAGAATATTGCATTTTAACAATCCATGAACATGGGGTGTCTTTCCTCTTGTTTAAATCTGAATTAATTTTATTCAACAAGGTTTTTAATTCATTTTCAATGAAAAACAAACAGAGGAGACTTCCAGTCAAGATGGCAATGTAGGTAAACATGGCTCACCCATTCACACAACCGCATCAAAATCACCGCTAAATTATAGAGCAGCCATCATACAGAACTGTCATACATTAAGCTGAATGAAAGTCCTGCAACTATGGAATTAAATTTAAAAAGCACATGGAGACTGGTAGGAATGGCAGAGATGCAGAAAATGCTGGGCCCACATCCACATGTGGCAAATAAAATCAGGAGGAATATCTTAGGAGTGAAGGGTCCCAGCCCCACACCAGGCCCCCCAGTCTAGGGTTCGAGTGCAAAGAAGATATGTCTCCATAACTTCTGTCTATAAAATCCAGTGGGGATTAAGGCTGTAGAAGAAAGAAACTTCTGAAGCCCCAGACAGATGCTCTTAAAGGGCCCATGCACAAACTTACTTGGATTTACTCCCTCTGAACTCCAGCATGGGGGCAGCATATTGAAAGGCATCAGAGATATACAGGAAGGAACTGCATTGTCTGCATCAGGGTGAGAGCTAGGGGACAGCTATCTTCTAGACAGAAATGCTGGCAGAGGCCATTGTTCCTTTCTGAGCCCTCCCCCTACAAAGCTGGCAGGCAGGCACCATATCTAAGACTGCATCAACCTGTCTCACACTGTTTTGCTCACCCTGGTGAGTCCCCAAGTCCCTGCTAAACTTTCAAGTCCACCCAAGCTGTTTCCATATGAATGGTTTGTCTTGGTCCATGCATCAGATTTTCCTAAATTCTCTCAAACAATCAGCATCTGGCTTCACTGAGCCCCATACCTCTTGCTTAGTTGCCCTAGGCCCAGCACTAGCAGCAGCCAGACTTGATTCACAGCTTGGCCTCACTGGGGCATCTCCAAGCCCAGCACAAATAACAGCAATCTCCAGATCACTTTGTAGATTATGCTGTGTGAACATGACAGAACACAGGCAGTGGCTGACCTTGGACATACCAAAGGCAATCGAGGCTTAACAGGAGGGTTTACACAGCCCACATGGTGGGCATACCTTGAGTACCCAGCTTGGTTAATAGGGAATGTTGTGCCACTAGACCCTACAGGACACCTACTACCTTAGGCCATTCAACCAAGCCTGGGAGACATAGCAGCTCTAATATACAGAAACAAACACAGAGAGGTTGCTAAAATGAAGAGACAAAGAAACATGACCCAAATGAAAGGACAGAGCAAAACTCCAGAAAAAGAACTAAATGAAATGGAGACATGCAATCAACTAGATGCAGAGTTCAAAACACTGATTATAAGGATGAATTTAGTGAGAACCTCAACAGCATAAAAAAGATCCAGTCAGAAATGAATGATACACTATGTGAAATAAAGAACAATTTACAGGGAATCAACAGTGGAGTAGATGATACCAAGAATTAAATCAGCAATTTGGATAATAAGAAAGCAAAAACAACCATTCAAAACAGTAAAAAGAAAAAAGATTCCAAAAAAATGAGGATAGTTTTAAGGTGCCTCTGGACAACATCAAGCATACCAACATTTGCATCATGGGGGTGCCAGAAAGAGAAGAAAAAGATCAAGAAATTGGAAACCTGCTTGAAAAATAATGACAGAAAACTTTTCTAACTTGGTGAAAGAAATAGGCATACAAGTCTAGGAACCACAGAAAATCCCAAACAAAAGGAACCCAAAGAGACCAACACTAAGACACATAATAATTAAAATGCCAAAGGTTAAAGACAAAGAAAAATCTTAAAAGCAGCAAGGAAAAATCTGTTAGTTACCTACAAGTGAGCTCCCATAGGACTGCCAGCTGTTTTTTCAAAAGAAATTTTGCAGGCTACAAGGAATTGGCAAAAAATATTCAAAGAGATTAAAAGCAAGGATGTACAACCAAGATTACTCTATCCAGCAAAGCTTTCATTTAGAATCAAAGACAGTTAAAGAGCTTCCCAGACAAGAAAAAGCTAAAGGAGCTCATCACCACCAAACCAGTATTATATGAAATGTTAAAGAGTCTTTAAGAAGAAAAAATAAAAAACATAAAAAATAAAATGGGAATACATACATATTTATCAACAATTGCATCTAAAAACAAAATAAACTGTTAAGCAGAACAGAAACATAATTATAGTGACAGAGAATGTTTTGATGGTTGCCTGATGAAAGGGGAGTTGGGCAACAAGCAAAAAAGGTGAAGGGATTAAGAAGTACAAATTGGTAATTACAGAATAGTCATGGGGATTCAAGTACAGCATAGGGAATAGAGTAGCCAAAGAATGTATGTGCATGACCCATGGACATGGACAATGGTGCAGAAATTGCCTGAGGGTATCGGGGTGCTCAGTCAAGGAGGGCAGAGAGAGAAATTGGATCACCTGTAACAGCATAAACAATAAAATATAATTAAAAAAACTAAGAGTTTTAGTGCAACCTGAACAATAGATTCTAAACAGCTCTTTCTGTGAGTAAAACAAAAGTTCATGAATATCCAATACTCCACAAAAAAGAATAAAAGGGAAAGACTTAGTCTGTCAAATATTTACGATTCATCTGTATTAATTAAGATAAGAATTGAGAAATAGACCAATGAAACAGAAAAGAGAGCTGAATAGATAAACACGTGATATATGAAGTGCTGGAGGCAGCTTCTGCCAGCTCCTGAGAGTTGATAGTTAAGTCACTGGAAGCTTGAAATTGATATCTGCTACCTGTTATGTATGTTTAACCCAAAGTAATAGCTGCCTCTTGCCTAAAATCTTTATTTTTGTCATTCAATAACTTTTGAGAAGAAGGCTTACCTCATATTTACTTTTTATCATATAACACAATAAATGGATTAAAGACTGAATGAATATATTAATGTCTTTAACTTAGAGCATTTAGAAATAATTTTTGCTTTCTTGACTTTTATTTGCTTGGATACAGAATTCAAAATGTTTCACAACATAATACTTTTGCTTTAGAAATCTCAACCTGAAGCAAACTTTTCAAAGTATCTGAATTAGAAGATGTGAGATAAGACTGGATAACTATGAGAGGAGCTAAGTTTATTTTCTGTTTACACCCTGCTCCGTCTGCCATAGCCTACTGAGCATGGGGAGGTTACAGGGCCAGACCCTTAGATGCATCAAGCTGGTGATGGAAAGGGACAGGAGGTGTCATGGCTTCCACATTTCTACCTTATTTAAAGCAAAGGATCTGTTTTTAGTTCAAACCCCAAGTCCAAACATGCTCTTTCAACCAAAAGGTGTTTTAAAACTTCTTCCAACCACCAAAGATGGCAAAGAGTACAGAACAAAGGAGAGAATATACTCAGTTCAGAGATAAGTCATAAACTGCAGCTTCCTGCAAACAGAGAGAAAAGTCCTTTGGGAACATATTGGTAACTGGCACTTTTTTCTTAAGAAAGAGAAAAAAACTCAATACAACTGAGAGAGTTTATAGTTAAAAAGAAATTTGTACAAGTGTATAAGAGTGAAAGTTAGCTTCTCGATGGGCAAATGTAGAGGGCTCCGGAGGAATGTACTGAAAAGCAGCAGGTCTTCTTGGAGTTGGAGGGACCATGGAATCTAGGCTACCCCAGGGCAGAGACTATTCCCTAAACTCACCAGGTCTTTGTGAGAAGGGAACAGGAAGTTTGTGGCAAACACCACTGCCATTCATTTGAGGTTCATGTTTAGGTTAATAATTTAGTGTGACATACAGTATTTTTCATAATATGAGTGAGTGCGGCCATTCTCGATTAAACCTTTATAAAGTCTGGAGTAAACAAAATCCCTTGTCACAGACTAAGGTCTTTTAACTGGAGTCCTGTGAGTAGACATGGGTGAGTTCTTTGGGTCAAGGTTAAAGGTCTGTGCAAAATTTCATGTTCATATGGAAATCTTCCTAGGTGCGCAGTCCATAGTTTCTTGAGACCCTCAAGGAGATATGAAACTCTAAGAAGGTAAAAATCCAGTATTTTGGATAAAAATTAAAACTGGGAAGGTCCTACCTCATTTGATAGTCACAATAGTGGTGTTCAGAGCAAGAAAACCAGGTAAATAGCCCACGTGTAAAAAACATGCATTTACAGGCTTGTTTCTTTCTGAGCTTTCTACATGTTACACTATTTTCATAGGAAAGAAAACACATACCAGACTGCAGTATAAACATTTTCTTTCAAAATCATTAGTCAAAAGGGGTCCACCAATTATGAAACTTTTCTTTGGAAACATTTCCATCCATTTCCTGTTCAAGAACAAAATCAACTGTTCTGCATATTCAGACTCCATCTGTAAATGTTGATCTGAGAAAAACTAGCCCCGAATTAATAAAGCAGTAGAGACAAGGCACATTAAGTGATTTCTAGTTCTACTGCCTTGTTTCGTTTGAGTGCTGGGCATCAACCCCAGTGTTTATTTCCACGGCTACACAATTGTCACTACTACCACAAGCCTGAATGTGATGCTGAAACCTGTGAGTGTGAACAAGGCAATGAGTTACCTCTGGGGAAGAAGAAAAAGGGGAGGTAAGAGGCAAAGGGAACAACTGATAGTCCTCACTGAAGACGAGAGAGATTTACAAAAAGCTGTTTGAATCCCAGAATTAACATCACTTCCATTTCACACTTGGGGAAAAATACTAAGGTAGAGAAAAGTTTGGCAAAAAGGAGAATAGACAGGAAGAAAGGTGTGCATGGGTGTGTGTGTGGAAAGGACAAGTGACAAGGGAGAAGACCAAGAAGAAGAAAGGTGTCAAATGCTTAATTGTGCCTAGAGTCCCCTTTCAAATAAAAACCCAGTCCCTGCCTCCTGTAACAGTATAGGCAGCATGATAGTATCTAGCCAATGTCATGATGAGAGACCAGTTTATTTATATATTGCATATTTAGAATCAATTTTCAATATTTGCCCCTATGACCTACAAGTGAGGAATCAGGTGTGTGGTGGTGAGTAAACAAAAGCCAACTCTTGTCAAATCAGATGCTGCCTAAAATGCCACTGGGAGTGGGAGGGGTGGGAAAAAAGAGGGCGGCTGCTAGTAAGATGATGTATTTACTCATATGTAGTCATTCATTCATCTGTGGAGCTGGGTGGGTCCTATGGAGACCCTTGCAGAGGGTCCCTGCTCTTTAGCAGATGAAATTCACATTGAGCAAGGAAGTATTGGGGAACCCACAGCTGAAATAAAATTTAAAAAAATGTAATGGCAATTTTAATGTGTCAACTTGGCTGAGTCATGGTGCCCAGATATTTGGTGAAACATTATTCTGATGTTTCATAGAGGGTGATTTGGATAAGATTTGCATTTAATTTGTTCGACTTTGAATAAAGTAGATTATCCTCCATAATAGATGAGCCTCATCCAATCAGTTAAAGGCCTTCCACTGAGAACAAAAGACTGACCTCTCTTGAGCAAGAAGAAACTTTGTAGCAGGTGGCAGATTTGAGCTACTGCACAGGTTCTTCTCTGGGTCCCCAGCCTGCAGCTCACCCTGTAGATTTGGGACCTGGCAGCCTCCATAACTGTGAGTCAATTCCCTAAAATCTCTCTCTCTCTCTCTCTCTCTCTCTCTCTCTCTCTCTCTCTCTCTCTCTCTCTCTATTGGTTCTGTTTCTCTGGAGAACACTGAGGAATACAATAAACTCATAAACTAAACTAAATACACTAAACTAAAGCAGGTATGAAGTAACACTTCTGATGTTATGCAGGAGACTTGACACATATTCGATCAAATCTAGCAGGAGCTGGATTGTCCTGAAGTAACCACCTGTAGGGGCTAAAAGGGAGACTTCCAAAAAGCTACTTTCTGCTGAGGGTGCAGAGGAAGTAACAGTGGGTAACCTATCTGCCAAGGGGCTGATGAGTTATTTTAGGAGGTTAGGGTATTTGCAACTCTAGCACCTAGCCTTGAAAACATGCTGTTTACCTACTATCAATTGCTTTACTATTTTTTAAAAAATCATTACATATTCCATTAGAGAGAGAACAACCCTCTTCCAGATTTGGGATGGTAGCAATTCTGATATCCCAGAAATTCTGATGAGGAAGAGGGTTCTTGCTAGAAATTTAGAGAATTAGCTCGGTCAGGTATTCTCCTTGATTAATGAGGGCCAGCTCCGTGGCAGACACCGTACAGGGGCTGAAGAAAAGAGAGAGGATGTGGTGCTCAGTAAGCATAAAACCTCAGAGAGAAAAATGTGTGGGTGCCCAAATGTTAAGGCAGAGTTCAAGAGTTTAAAAAGTATGCAAGACAGATATATAAGGCAATATACTTAGCAGCATATGGTTCTCAGGTGAATAATTTTTAGAAGGTGGTCAATAAAAAGGTCAAGAATAGGTCTCTTTGGGCTTCGGTGCTCTGAAGAAAGTGGAACTTGACCAGAAACTTTAAATGAAACCTGTAGAATTAGGAGTGACCTTTACATGGAGGTAGACAGATCAAATAGCCTTTCAATTTCACATGACTTGAAAGAGTACACACACACACACTTTCTGTGTAGCCATCCAAAATGTGGTAGAAGTAGAACAAAAACTAAGCCAGTAGGGAAAGGTTACCTTAGTTCCTAGGTTAAATGAAATCAATTTTGTAAATTAAAAATATCTTGATATATTCCTTTTCTTCCCCTTCTCTGACATCCTTGTAATTTAGGATGAATAGATGATTAGGAACAGTTTATTTTTTGTAAATTGCCATGGGGCATTAAATCAAATTTTTGTCTGAGGCCATAAATCATTACTTTACGTAACAATATTCTCAAATTGTTATTGCAGATAGCATACAACTTGTAAGGAGTTTAAATTTTGTAAAAATGGTGACTACTAATCTCTAATTACCTTATTAAATCCCGCTGACCCGGCTACAAACAAAACCTTTGTTTACAAAATCTTCCCATTTTTAAATAAATCCCCACAATATTGGAATGAAGTAATTGGAGAGCAAGGGCTCTTGGTTGATGCCAGCGGAGCACTGTCTCGTGCCGTTACTACAGGTGTCATATTGCTGCTTGATGAAGGGACCCTGAGGATTTGGACTCGGTGCTGATCCTGGGCCTTGCTCCTCTCAGTCATGCTTTGCCCTTCCCTCACTCTGCTCTATTCCAGGGAGGTGGGGATGGGGTACTGACCTCTGTAGTTACAGTTCAAAGGCCTCTGTACCATCTGGTTTCTGGCTGGAATTGGTCAGCCAGGGCCCTAGTGGGAAAAGGTAGGAGGAAGAGGGAAGCTCTTTCCCTTCCTCCCTCTGTGCCTCAGCTCACTGACACTCAGCGTCATAAATCCTCTCATTGAACGCTTCTGCCTCATGGCCAGTGTTTTCTGGTATATTTGCTACTAGCACAGAAGGTGAGAAAATTTCTTCTTAAAGGTAAAATAAATAATAATAAATGAATGAATAAAACAAAACAAAATAAAAGAACCAAAACACAAGTCAGATAAGAGAACCTAGTCTGCAAACAAAAATTTTTACATTTAATGCATTTCCTTAGCAAACCACAAAGGATATCTTGGAGATGGTTGGAGGTAACAACCACTGTTATTTCTAATCTTCTTACCAAAGCATCTGTATTGGAAGTTATTCTAAAGCTAATAGAATTTAACCTACACTTTTAAAAGTTCTTCCAACGATGAAATCACCTTTTCCTGTGAGAACTTATGGCATTTTCATAAGTTCCAAAGAGGGCATTGGCCATATTCAATAATAGTATTGCAGTTGATATAAAAAATCATAGATCATGTTCTTGTATCAACCACAAACTTAACCCCTTTCCTTCCTGAAGATGTGCACACCTCCCGAATTTTCTATTTTCTCTTGTATGCTAAGCTTACTCAATGGGGTATTTATCACCGGAACATGATTTTTCTTTCCTTTCTTGGCTATTTCTGTTTGAATTATTTAAGCTGTTTGGAACTATGAAATTTCCTTAGGAATAACTATTGATCTCATTTAAAGGATGACAGTGAGTCTCAAGCAACTTTTCCTAGAACTTTTGAGAAATATTACATAACAAAGAAAGGTTACAAATCCCAACTCAAACTGAAAACTAGACAAATGCCCTAACAAGGATCACTGGAGACATCATTCTGTAGACTGGGGAAGAACAGTTCAACTACTGTAACTTCTAACTTCCATTTCTGTAGCCTGTGAGTCAGTGTGAAAGGGTCTGAAGCCTGTGCTTAATTAACATATTTTTTTCTGTGACATTCCAGATATCTGGAAGGAGTCTTTTACATTCCAGAATATCCTTGATCATTCAGACCTGCCTTGCCTCAGATAAACTATGTTGTGGTACTATCTTTTTGTCAGAAGATGAGAATACCACTTACCATAACTTTTTTCCATTATGCAGAGATGGTGTGATTTTCCCCTGGGTTCTGGAGTCTAAGTTTGGTTTTTAAAAAATACTTTAAATATGGAACTTGGTAAAAGATGTTTCCTGGGATTTTTTTAGTATGAGGAATAAAAATGGAAGGGCTGACCTTCATTATAGGCTCAATGCAAAACTGCTGTCTGTTAGTCACAAGTGTCCTAGGATATTGAGAAAGACCAAAGGAACACCGTCTATTAAGTAAAGCTCAAATCTGTATTGATGTCTATAAAAGAAGGACTTTAAACAGCCTAAGGTTTTGTTCTAGCTCTGAAATATTGTGACTGTATAGTGTGGTTTCTTTGTACTCTCTGATCTTGGGATGTGGAGTCCTTAATGAACCAATGCTTACTCATATCTTTTCTCTATATTTCCTTCTGTCACTTCATTTAGAAGATATAATTATAAATAATATCTTTTCAGGAAATTTAGTTGTCCATTTTTTTTCCTACTTTGTAAAAGAAACCATCAATACCGTGGAAATTCTCTGGGACTTGGTGAATATTCCTCAATGTCCTGTGTCTTTTGTCAGGGCATATAAATGTTGAAGTAAAGAAATATTTACCTCAGTAAATATTAGATTTCTGCTTCCAATTTGGATGTGTGGAAGCATACAAAAGATCTTTGCTCTTATAGTGACTACAAAAACAGACCCTACCCCCCAAATAAACACCACAATTTTCTTTAGGGCTAGTGAAGAACATTGGCAGCAAGGAAATCTTGATAACCTATCCAGAGAGAAATGAGCCCATCACAGGTGAGTAGAGAATGCAAGCACCTTTATTCATGGTTTCAGGGCCCAGGTGAGCTGCCAGATATGGGGAGACTTTGCAGGGATGAGGGGCAATAGCCAGGCCTTTCTTGAATGACTAGGCTGGTGGGCTGAAATGAGAGCCTGGAAGAACTTGGTCCAGCAAATCTAATGCCCAACCTTCTCTGCACTGAAAAATCAACAATGGGGAGGTGCTGGTGTGCAGAGGGCCACCACATGGTTCTGGGCATTTTCACATTGACTAGATTCCCCAGCCATCCAAAAGTGAACCCAATATATCCAGAACTGCAGCCAACCCTGCCCAGGTCGAATACCAACAAGATCAATGTTCTTCCATTTACAATGATGCTTGGAATGAATTCTCTCTTTCATGTGTGTGTGTTTGTGTGTGTGTGTGTGTGTGTGTGTGTGTGTGTGTGTGTGTGTTAGTGTATGGTATTTCTATAAATTCCAAAGAAGGTACTAGCCATATTCCATAAACATATATATAATGTGAAAATTCATATTTCAGTCATATTTTACATTTCTCATCTTGTCAGTCAGTACTTATGGATCCTTTGGCACAGTAGCACCACTTTTGTATGATTTTGAAATTTTCTGATTTTAAGTTATGTCATTATGTAAGCCTTAACTATTATTTTGGAATAAATACTGTTGATTGATAGAATGACTGGAGGAAAACTGGCAAGATTAACTGATTTGACCAGTGATTTAAGGTGATCTTTAGATGTATGATAAGAACAAAAAAGAACAGTTTTGAAGATCATTGAAGATGGCGATAAGCCACAAAACTTTAGAGACTACTATGTAATTGAATGAAAGTGAAAGAGGAAAAATGCAAGTGAGTGTGGAGAAAGGGGTCAGCGCTTTGGGCGAGGGGGTGGTGAGTGCGGACGATTGGGAATGAATGAATTTAACAGAATGACTATAGTTCTGTGCAGAAGCATCTCTCTCTAGAGGTACAAAATTGACAAGAAAGGGGGAAAAAGAATTCTAGAAGTTATTCTTCAGCAAGTGGCATGTCAGGTTACTTTAAGCTTATGTTGGAATAGTAGCTGCCTAATTCTCATTCTGAAAGGCCTCTACTATATTCTGTCACTTTCCCTGTTGGACTCTTAGGCTCCCTGAAGAAACAGTCTTTGCTTTTTGAAAAGCCAAGCCTCCTCTTACTTTCAAGCTGAGAGGAGAAAGAATCAAATGGACTAGGATAGTTTCAGCTCTTTTTTCTGTCCCTTCCCCTTTCCATAGCGTCAGCATCACAGCTGCTGTTTCTGCAGTCAGAAGCTTGCGTCCACTGTGACATCTCACCATTACCTTAGTTCCATTTTGAAACCCAGAATTCATTCTTAATGAGAGAATGCAAGACAGAATTTTACACTAGATATTTGGCCAGAGAACAGCCCAGAAGGTAAATTGTCATGTATATATTTATAAACCTTCACAATCCTAAAAGAGTTCATTAATTTCCCACAAAATTACAGGCGACTCAGGATCCTTCATGGGGTCAAAATAAGACATGAATTAATACTGAAGGAGTAACAGTAAAATCTTAAGTGATTAACTCATCTGAGGAAGCAACTATGTTTTGTTAAGTGTATATAAGCATGATACCTAACATTGACATTATCCACCCACCTCTGCCCCGCAAAAGAAACAGAAGTGCTAGTAGCCACCTGTTAATTTGCAAGAACTTGTAGAAAAATCTGGGGAGAGTAATAAAAGTCTTTAAGGATTTGCTTTCTTCTTAGGCAAATTATTAATGACCATCAGAAAGTAAAGTGATCTGAGGAGAGAGGCTTGCTGTGTAGCAGCTGCTGCTGGAGTCAACTAATTACGACATTCCACTTGATAACTCACTAGACACACATAATCAAGAAGGGCTTCAATACTTTACAATTAGACTTTTAAATTATCTTCTAAGACACAGTTAGCTGTACACAAAACTTATTGAATGTATAAGTGACAGAGAGAGAGAAATTTCCAGCTAGGTTTCATACCACCAATTTCAACATCCACCTTGATGTCTCACAGACACTGAATCTAGTTTTCGTCCTTAGTGAAAGGGCTGGGCTGTCCTTAAAAAGGAAGAGTAATTGCTACTGTCAATCTAATAACCTGTTTCCCCTACTAGTGCATTGTGAGTGCCTCCTAAGCAGGGACCAGGTGTTTTACTTTTGTATCCACACGACCTAGCAGAGAGCCTGCCATCTGGCAGGTAAATGCTCAGTAAATATTAGTTGAATGGATAACAAGGGGGAAGCAATCACCAGCACATGTTTGAAAGTGATGCCCAGTGGCTCCTTAGGTGCTGAACCTTTCATTATAGGCTTTTCTTTAGGTTAAAGCGTTAATGGAACTCTCATGACAGACACAGAAGTAGGCTTGAACAAATTCAGAGACCTCCCTGTGCTTGAGTAGAGAGTAGAGTGACTCAGCATTATAAAAATGTCAGCCCTCCTCAACTTAAGAGATAAATATCCAATTAAAAAAAATAGGAACAAGCTTTTTTATGGAGTTATATAAGTTCATAATAAAGATGATACGGAAAACAAATGTGTAAGAATAATTAGGAAAGTAATGAAAACTATGCTGAGGGTATAGCTCCACCTAAAGTACATAATATTGTAAAGCCTCTATGACTTAAATATTGTAGTACTGGCACACAAATAGATAAATAGGCTAAAAGAAAAAATACAAATAGATCCAAAGATGTATGGAAATTAGTGCATGATAAAGGTGCATCTCAAATTATGGAGGCAAAGACCAACTTTTACTTTTTTTCTACTTTTTAAGTTGTTTATTCTATTATAGTTGTCCCATTTTCCCCCTTTTTCCCTCCTCCACCCAGCCCACCCCTCTCTCCCACAGTCAATCCCCACTTCATTGTCAATGTCCATGAATCATTCATAAATGTTCTTTGACTAATCCCTTCCCCTTCCTTCCACCATTCCCTCCCTTCCTCCTCTCCTCCTGTACCTATCAGTCTGTCTGTCCCATGTTTCCAATCTCTGGTTCTATTTCCCTTAGTTTAATTTGTTCACTAGACTCCAGTTATAAGTGAGATCATATGGTATTTGTCTTTCATAAACTGACTTATTTCACTTACCATAATAGTCTCCAGTTCTATCCATGCTGTTGTGAAGGGTAGGAGCTCCTTCTTTCTTTCTGTGGCATAGTATTCCATTGTGTAAATGTACCACGCTTTTTTAATCCACTCTTCTACCAATGGGCATTTGGGCTGTGCCCAATACTTGTGCTGCTATGAGCATAGGTGTGCACAAGTTTTTTTGAATTGGTATGTCAGGATTCTTAGGGTATATTTCCAGCAGTGGAACTGTCAGGTCAAAAGGCAGTTCCATTTTTAGTTTTTTGAGGAAATTCCATACTGTTTTCCACAGTGGCTGCACCAGTCTGAATTCCCATCAACAGTGCACTAGGGTTCCCTTTTCTCAACATCCTCACCAGAACTTGTTGTTTATTGATTTATTGATGACAGGCATTTTGGCAGGTGTGAGGCAATATCTCCTTGTGATTTTAATTTTCATGTATCTATTGATTAGTGATGTTGAGCATTTTTCCCATATATCTATGGGCCCTCTGTATGTTCTCCTTGAGGAAGTGTCTATTCATGTCCTTTGCCCATTTTTTAAAATTGGGTTGTTTGTCTTCCTAGTGTTGATTCGTGTAAGTTGTTTAGATATTTTGGAAATTAAATCCTTATCCAATGTATCATTGGCAAATATTTTCTCCCATATGGTTGGTTCCCTTTTCATTTTGATGATGGTTTCTTTAGCTGTGTAGAAACTTTGTAATTTGATGTAGACCCATTTGTTTATTTTTTCCTTTATTTCCCATGCCCTAGGAGATATATCAGCAAAAATATTGCTACATGGGATGTCTGAAATGTTACTGCCTATGTTTTTCACTAGGACTTTTATGGAGTCATGACTTATATTTAATTCCTTTATCCATTTTGAGTTTATTCTGGTATATGGTGTAAGTTGGTAGTCTAGTTTCCTTTTTTTGCATGTATCAGTCCAGTTCACCCAACATCATTTATTGGAGACTGCTTTTATTCCATTGTATGCTCATGATCCCCATTTTTGGGTGTTGATTTTGACAATAGAGACATGTGTTTATTTATGGGTTCTCTATTCCATTCCATGGATCCATCTGTCTGTTCTTATGCCAGCACCAGACTGTCTTGATTACAGTGGCCTTGTAGCATAGTTGGATATCAGGTATTGTGATGCCTCCAACTTTGTTCTTCTTTCTCAAGATTTCTGACGTTATTCAGGGTCTTTTTTGGTTCCATATAAATTTTTGGACTATTCGTTCTAGATCTGTGAAGTATGCCATCGGTATTTTAATAGGAATTATGTTGAATCTATGGATTGCTTGGGGTAGTATAGACATTTTAGTGATGTTAATTCTTCCAGTATGTTAACACGGCATATGCTTCCATTTATTTGTATCTTCCTCAATTTCTTTCTTCAGTGTTCTGTAGTTTTCTGGGTACAGGTGTTTTACATCCTTGGTTAAATTTATTCCTAAGTACTTTATTTTTCTTGTTGCTATAGTACCATATTTTTGGACTATAAGACACACTTTTTCCTCAAAATTTGGGAGGAAAACAGGGATGCATCTTATAGTCTGAATATAGCTTGCCTGAATCATGGTGTGGGCAGTGGTGGGGCAGTGGGGGAGTGGAGTCACAGGAGGCAGGAACAGGGTTGCCACTGCATTTTCCTCCCAATTTTTTGGGGAAAAGTGTATCTTGTAGTCTGAAAAATATGGTAAATCCAATTTTTTCTATAGTTTTTCTTTCTGATATTTCATTGTTGTACAAAAATGCCATCTATTTCTGAATATTGACTTTGTATCCTGCTATTTTGCCAAATTCACGTATTAGATTGAACAGTTTTTTGGTAGAGTCTATAGGGTTTTCTATGTACACTATTATGTTGCCTGCAAACAATGACAGTTTTACTTCCTCCTTTCCAGTGTGGATGCCTTTTTTGTCTTTTTATTGTCTAATCACTGTAGCTAGAACTTCCAGTACTATGTTGAATAAAAGTGGTGAAAGCAGGTACTCTTGTCTTTTTCCTGATCTTAAGGGAAACACTTTTAGTTTTTGCCCATTGAGTATGATGTTGGCATTAGGTTTCTTGTATATGGCCTATATTATGTTAAGGTATGCTCACTCTATTTCCACTTTGCTGAGTGTTTTTATCATAAGTGGGTGTTGGATTTTATCAAATGCTTTTTCAGCATCTATTGATATTGTCACGTGATTTTTTCTTTCATTTTCTTTATGTGATGTAATATATTTATTGATTTGTAAATGTTATACCATCCTTGCATGCCTGGGATAAATCCCACTTGATTGTGATATATAATCTTTTTGATGTATTGCTGGATCTGGATTTCTAATATTTTGTTGAGGATTTTAGCATCCTTTGTTGAGGATTTGCTCATCAGAGATATTGGCCTGTAGTTGTCTTTGTTGTGCCATTACCTGGTTTTGAAATTAGGACAATACTGGCCTCATAAAAAGAATTTGGGACTATTCCCTCTTATTAATTTTTTGAAATAGTTTGAGAAGAATATGAATTAACTCTTTCATAAATGTTTGGTAAAATTTACCTGTAAAGCCGTCTGGTGAAGGGCTTTGGTATGTCAGGAGTT
Organism: Carollia perspicillata; assembly: GCA_004027735.1. Lineage (NCBI taxonomy): Eukaryota > Metazoa > Chordata > Mammalia > Chiroptera > Phyllostomidae > Carollia > Carollia perspicillata. The sequence goes on along the minus strand of PVKM010001331.1, from coordinate 28,922 downwards.
TTTGATTACTACTTCAATTTTGCTAGTTATCAGTCTGTTCAGGCTTTCTGCTTCTTCTTGATTCAGTTTTGGGAGATTGTATGTTTCCAGAAATTTGTCCATTTCACCTATGTTTCCCAGTTTCTTGGCATACAGTTGTTCATAGTAATTTCTCACAATCCTTTGTATTTCTGTGGCATTGGTTGTTATTTTTCCTCTTTTGTTTCTGATTTTATTTATTTGGGTCCTCTGTCTTTTTTCCTTGATAATTCTGGTTAAGTGTCAATTTTGTTTATCTTTTCAAATAACCAGCTCCTGGATTCATTGATTGTTTGAATTGTTTCTTAAGACTCTATGTAATTTAATTCTGCTCTGACCTTGGTTATTTCCTTCCTTCTACCAGCTCTTGGCTTTGTTTGTTGTTGTTTCTCTAGTTCTTTTAGACATAGAGTTAGGTTGTTTATTTGAGATTTTTCTATCTTCTTTACACAGGCCTGTATTGCTATGAACTTCCCTCTCAGGACTGCCTTCACTGTGTAAGATAGGTTTTGGGTTGTTGTGTGTTCATTTTCATTTGTTTCCAGATACTTTTTTATTCCTTTCTTGATCTGACTGTTAACACATTTATTATTTAATAATATGTTAATCAGTCTCTATATATTTGAATATTTTTTGTTTTTAGTTTTAAGCCATTGTGATCCAAGGAGACGTTTGATATGATTTCTATTTTCTTGAACTTATTAAGCCTTGTTTTGCGTCCTACCATATGATCTATCTTTAAAAATTATCCATGTGCATTTGAAAACAAGGTATACTTTGCTTCTTTGGGATGAAATGTGCTGTAAATATCAATTAAGTCCATTTGATCTACACTGTTTTTAATGCCATAATATCCTTGTTTATTCTTCATTTGGAAGATTTATCCATTATTGACAGTAGAGTGTTAAAATCCCTTATTGTGACTGCATTGCTGTCCATCTCCTTCTTAAAGACCTCCAGGATTTTCCATATGTATTTACGTGCTCCTCTGTTGGGTGCATATATGTTTACGAGGCTTATGTCCTCTTGTTGGACAACTCCATTAAGAATTATGTAGTGACCTTCTTTGTCTCTTGTTATGGCTTTTGTTTTGAAGTCTGTTTTGTCTGATATAAATATTGCTGCCCTAGCTATTTTTTTTTAATGTCCATTTGTTTGGAATATTTTTTTCTATCCCTTCACTTTCAGCCTGTGTAGATATTTGGTTCTGAGGTGGGTCTCTTGTAGATAGCATACATGCAGGTCATGTTTTCTTATCCACTCAGCTACCCTATGCCTTTTGATTGTAATATTTAATCAACTTACATTTAAAATTATCATTGATAGGTACTTGTTCAGAGATCAGCTTTTCAATAAATGGTATCCATTTTAATAAATGGTAAAAGATAAAATTAAATCCACATCTTGATGCATACCTAAGAATAAACTCTAAATAGATCAGGAATCTTAATACATGAAAGCTTATATGTATTAGTAAAAACAAACACTGGTATATTCCCCTTTAACCACATTATAGGAAGAGCCTTTCTTGCTGTGATTCAAAACCCAGAGGCAATAAAAGAAAATATTGACAAATTTGACATTGTTGTTATTTTTTTAATCATATGGCAAACACCATAAAGTTAAAAGGTAACTAACAAACTGGAATAAAATATTTGTAATATATATATGTGTATATGTGTATATACACACAACTCAATAATATATATATATATATATATCCCAAAAACAAAGCTAAAATCTCTCATATATAAGAACTCCTATGAAATAAGAAGCAAAGGACAAAAATCCAATGGAAAAAATGGTAAAAAGATATGAATAGATAATTCACAAAAAATGTATATACACGGGGCCCTGAAACATATGACCATTAAAACACTTGTGAAGATACTTAAACTCACTCATAATTAAATAAATAGGAATTAAAACAATATTGAGTTACCATTTCTCATTTATAAGATTGGAGAAAGTCTACAAGTATGACATTATATTCTATTGGCCAGACTATGAAGAAATAAGCATTCTCTTACATTGCTAGGAATGCAACCTGGAACAAATCTGGATGGGGAATTTGGTGATATGTAACAAAATTATTAATGCACTTCCCCATATATAAGGGAGGGTTTGAATAAACTATGGCATATCCACACAATAGAGTACTATGCAGCTGTGTAAACAGTAAGTACAATAACTATGAACTGATAAGGAATGATTTCCAGGATACATTGTTAAGTACAAGAAACAAAGTGCAAAAAGATTATTTCCACTGTTGGTGGGAATGCAGACTGGTATAAGTACTGTTCAAAACAGTATGGAATTTCCTCAAAAAACTAAAAATGGAACTGTCCTCTGACCCAGCAATTCCACTGCAGGGATTATACCCTAAGAAACACCAATTCAAAAGAACCTATGCACCCCTATGTTCATAGCAGCATTATTTATAATAGCCAAGTGCTGGAAATAGCCTAAGTGTCCATCACTTAGTAAGTAAGTGGATTAAAAATCTGTGGTATATTTACACAATGGAATATTAGAAAGAAAGAAGGAACTCATTTTTTTTGCAACAGCATGGATGGAACTGGAGAATGTTATGCTAACTGAAATAAGCCAGGCAGTGAAAGAAATACCAGATGATCTCACCTATAACAGGAACCTAATGAGCAAAACAAACAAGCAAAATAGAATCAGAGGTATGGAAACAAAGAACAGACTGACAGTGACCAGAGGGGAGGAAGGAGAGGCATCAGTATAGAAAGAAGAGAAAGGGGCTAGTAAGGAACATGTATGAATGACCCATGGACATGGACAACAGTGTGGGAATTAACTGTAGTAGCATGGGGTGGGCTGGGTGGAGAGCAAGGCAGGAAAAATTGAGACAACTATAATAGAACAACAATAAAATATTTAAAAAAAGAAATAATAGAAAACAAGAAAGTATACATGAAGAAATATAGGAAGAACAAACCAGAAACATTAATGGAATTGTTATCTACAGTGGTTAGGTGTGAATAAGGTAGAAGGAATGGGGGTATGCATAACTTTTAAAATACTTCTGGTATTTAGAACCATGGTAATGTTTCACACAGCTGAAAATAAATAAATAGTTTAAATCAACCTGGACATTGGGGAAGCCCAAAATGGAATTCAAACAGAGCTAACCTAACTACTGTATTACTGATGAACAACAACCACAATGAAAAGTTGGTCAAGGAAAGAACTAACCCAAGCAACTTTGAAAGACAATAGTTTATTATGAATATAAGGCTAAAGAAAAAAGACACAAACATTGTATTCTCTTTATTAAATTTGTTTTTTCATAGGGGTATGGGTTAGTAATTCTGAAACTATGTTTATACATTCTAAGATTGAGCAAATAATAACTATATTTTGGATAATAAAGATCCAGATTTCCCATAATATCTACTATGTGTTAAGCTAGTGCTCTACCTACATTGATTTTAATACCTGTGTAGTTCTGAATGTTAATCATTAAGGTTAATCTCTAGCAAGTCATTCTAAATTAGTAAAACTACTTATGAATGAAGGCACCTTCCCTTTAAAGAGGTACAGTCACTGCTGACATAATTATTTACAATATATTTTTGATATTGAGACACACAAAAAAGACCTTTTGCATTTTCAAGAAAGTAGGTTTAATAATTATAAACAATAATAGTTATCATGTGTTGAGCATTTGTAAGTGCCACATGCTTTTCATAAAGTATTTAATTTAGTCTTCTTTAACCAGCACTTTTATACTGTTTAAAGGTTAGGATATGTTTGCAGAGTAGGAAGTGAAGATAGAATTGAAGTAATGGCCCAACCTCAAGCTATCTAACATCAGAACTCTCAGATACAGTCCTCGCGTCATACTCCTCAAGCCCACCAGCAGGGTTCCATGGTTCCTGCACTGTTGCTTTTTTCCCCTACACCCTGCTGCCTATGACCACTACATACCAAGAGTAACTGCAGCCTTTCAGCATCCCATCGGGGGAAGAACCGGATATAGTTATTCATTTTCCTTATCTGGAGGGAGCCTTGGGTTACTTATCTTTGTGACCTTATTTGCCACCTTATATTTTCCAGAACTTAGTTCATTTAATATAGTCTTTAAAGGAAGAGACAGAACATAATGGAAAAAAAAAAGTATTTCTAAGATTCTACCAAAAAATTTCAGAAACTGGAAAAGATTATATCTTTTAGAAAAGGCTTATTTTTAAAGTTTATCCAGTCTCCAAACTTATAACTGCTTTAACTCTAATTTAAGGGATCCCTAAAATGCTGGATTCTCAAGAAGTAAAAGCTATTCTCTAACCCAGGGGCCAGAGATGACTACAAGGAACTCAATTGTCTTTGCTTGTTTCAACTTTGTAGGTAAGTACCTTCACCTCTCCACTCTCTGTTTCCCTGGTCTCTGTCTGGGATACCATGAATTCTGCCAAAGAAAAGGCAAATGACTATATCCAGAGTCATTTCCTTCATTCACAGATCATAGAGGATAAATTCAAAGTGAAAAATCATTCAGGCTTAAAAAATACATAAACAAGCAGCCGAGTCTGGACATCAGAGTAAAACTGCTATGCTTGGAAGAACTTCTGGGTACCTCATTCAGTAAAAGTCTCCTCTCTTCCCAAATTATTCCTTTAAAACAAATAAACCCACTCATTCCTTAACTGTGGCGTGCCCTGCTCCACAGCTCTCAACCCACAGCTGTGTAGCTACCCCATATATTCAACCATCCTGCTGTCTGTTCTCCAGAGGAGGGTCCAGACTTTTCGGAAAAATATTAGCCATGGCTCTAGAAACAGGAGAGGTCTACCAGAAATAGCAATGAGGTGACTTAAGCGCTACCAAAAAGAAATCTTCAGTGACCAAGATCCATGCGGAAATATTTAAGATTTAGCATGTGCTATATGGCTTCCACATTTTACAGAACATTCAGGTTGAAAATCCTAAGAAATAAAAAATATATATGGGATTTTGTTGCAAATTCTGTATAATTACTTATAGATGATATTCTGCCAAACATATTTGTAGTAGTGACATAAATTTGGACTTAGGAAAATATTTTTATTTAAGCACATGTCATTGCTGTGGATTTAATTGTGGGGAGCTATACAAAAACTTAAGGTTGGTCCAAATTACTTTGAATCAGATAGAGCAGATGAATTTCTGAAATAGGACTTATTGACAACTCACCCATTTTTCAAAGCTGTTGGTTTCTTCATAAATTTCAAGTTTCAAGAGTATACCATTAGAAAATTGTGTGTGTTTTCTATTTAATGCCCTGCCTTACTACAAACAAATCTCAGGTAGCTTTTGGAAATACACATAGCACAATACGATTTTTTCCTCTAAAGATGAAGAATTAGAGCAAAGTGAAAGTAGGGAAAAGAAAAGCCTGGGAAAGTTAATTCAGAGAAATACATGCCTCTAGTTTCTGCATAGGAAAAAGGGAAACCACATAATAAATTCCAGACTTCCTGGTAGTCAAGGCAAGAAGATGAAATAGTCAGCTATGGAATTCTTGTTGTCTGAAACCAGAGATAATATGTAAAATACCTAACAACTGGAATAGCTGAAACCCCACTGACTTGATGTTCACCTTAAAAAGGTAGTATGGCATCACAATATGTAGAGTTTTGCCAATAAGAAATGCTATCCCCTTGACTTTGCCACTCTTAGATTAAATACATGCAAGGACATGTTTAGAGAAAGAGTCCTCTGTAAATCAAACTCTTTGCTTAAAAGAAGAGCATAGTTTTTTTTTCCTTTGTTTCTCATGGTTTAAAACAGAAAGTCAGTCAAGACATCAAGTTAAAATTTAAATCTTTGATTTCCTTTGGTGATGTTTTTAAGTAAAAAGTAGGAAAATATCTTCCAAATATGTCTACTGGCCTTATTTCCTCACACATCTCATATGTAAATAGACTTTCAGAAAGTTTATTTTATGGCAAGATTTTCTTTCATATGAATCCCAGTGAGGGTGTCTTTGGCATGGAAACACTAGAATGCTACAAAATTAAGAAAGATGAGTTCCTTGAACAGACATCTGGTTAAGTATTGAATGAATGTGTTGTCCTCGGTTTCCTGGAAAATGGCTTCCATAAAAGCTCTTCAAAGAGAAATGAGCAAAATAGACAGTGCTGCAGAGAAGTAGAAATTCTGCAGCGCAGCATGGGGAGGCTGCTGCACACAATCTCATTCTTGGGAAGGACAGCAAAATTAAATAGTGTTCAGGATAAAATGAGGGTTGCCCCTAATATCATCTTGGTTTCTCAAGGAAACCTTTCTCTAAAAAATAGTGAAATTTATTTCAATCATGTGGAGTGGTTTGAGAAATGTGCTTTCCCTAAGTGCCACTACCCCACCCAAACAGGTGACTCCCCAGAGTTTTCTAAATGAAGAATCCCAGGAACACAACAATTGTTTTCAAATTCTACAGCCTGCGCTTACCATTAACTCTTCCTTCATAAGTAACTATAAAGTGTGAGGGACATGAAGGGCTTTGACCAAGTAGTGCAAATTGATTAAGTGATCTTGTTTATCAGGGCCGTTTAACTTAATCAGATTCTGGGCTTTAATAGGAACTCTTTTGAAATTTTTAACTTAAGTCCTGGGTGCCACTAATAGACTTTGACAAGAAGGAACAACAGAGAAAACCAGGAAAGGCTATAAGACAGAGGGAGAAAAAAATAGAGGAATAGAAGGAAAGAAAATGAGAGGGGAAGAAAAGAGGTAGCAAGTCGTACATTTCCTGTGGTGTGAAGGTAATACATGACACCGAGATTCCAGAGCAAACATTTTATGAAGATAAAAATGGGATTGACCACTTCTGGGATAGGAATTAATTTCCCCTGAAAGAGGTTTTTGACTTGGGTCCTAGACATTTCAACCCTGATACTCTTAGAGGTCTCCTTATATAGGTTGGGGAGGGTATCCATGAGTCCCTAGAAACTGCACACAAAATGTGGTGCACACACATGTCTGTGTGTGTAGTGGTCTATGGTTATATTAGTTCTTCAAAGAGTTCTTTTGTACAAAAGAAGTTAAACCAGTGCACAAGAAGGAATTTCTTTGTAATTTAGCTTGAATCACCACCTGATGTTCTGGGTTCACTTCAGTGTGGAAGGATCTATTACCCTATTCCTGAGAAAGTTAATCCATGAATCTCAGATCTGAAAAAAAAATTGAAATGCTATGTGGTCCATTACTCTGCCTTTAGTAAGGAATACAGGCTATAATAAGTGAAAATAGAATCATTTTTCAAACTCCACAGAGCACATTTCCAATCCTTTTTTTGGTAGCCTATTCATTGTTTGCATTTCTTACTACAAAGAAGTTCTTTCTGTCTCACCTAACTTCCCCAGGTTACAAAATAATTCGGCCTCTTATGTTTAACAATCCAGGATTTTTGGATACTATTACTGAATTCACCTTCAATTTCTTTCCCCCAGGATTTTTGCTGTTTCCAACCTGAGTCATTCTCAAATCCATTAATCACCTTCATGGCTTTCCTCTGAACCTTTTCCACTCTTCACGCTTGTCTATAAATTCACGTATGAGTTCACTAAAACAAGATTGATAAGCCCCTTAGTTAATTGATGAACTTCTCTTATGTTATCTATAGTTGGCATATAATAATAAATTGCCAGAAAATAATAACTGTAAGATTGCCCTCTGAGAGTGAAATTTTAAAATCAATACAAAATGATCCAGACTCAGGTGAATTTAATTGGGGTGAAAATCCAGAATCAACAGAAGGGTCATCTGATTAAAGATTGGTCAGCCATGAATGCTTGAAAAAGCAGAATCACAGTCAGAACTTTGCAGTGCCCACCAAAACAGTAGCTAGGGCAGAGGGTGTTGGCCAGATTGTTCTGATAACCTGGTCACGTCACTCTTTTCCTGTTGAGAAGATGACTGCAGTAGCTTCGAGTCCAGCTGTCATTGCACATTTGAATCAGTTACCACAGAAGCCACTGCTGATTCGGTTGCCATGTCATCCATCCACAAAGAGGAGACCAACATGGCCAGCTCTCCTCATACTCTTAGGAGCGCTGATTCCTGTATTGAATCTCTGTTCCCACCATGCTTGCCACACTGAGACAATGATGTGCCTATATTTTTCTAGTTTCTTAAAAGAGTTTATGTGACAAATTCATTTTATTAACCTTGCCTTATTCTACAATAAAATACAAAGACTTTTACCTACAAGTTTAAATCTTGAAGGGAAGGTAAATTTGAAATGTATCAGTTACTAGAACAATGATTACTTGAGGAAAGGATTAAAGGAAAACTTTCTTTATTGCATTTCAAAACTTTCTTCCTAGCATTGGAAAGTATAGATAAATTAATGAGTACATTATTAGCTTCTAAAAAGAGTCCAACTCAAAAATCTTCACTGATGGCCCTCCCCTAGCAAATTTTACTTGACTGTGAAAGTAAAATTTCCATCCTTCATTGGCTGTGAAAGATGAAAAGGAATATACTGCTAACACGTTGTACATTACATCCATTCAAACAAAGTCACTCCGAATGAAATCCTATAAATCATGTAGGAGAGCTAAAAGGATTCACCAAAATGTTTTAAGTGGGTAAATCACTAAGAAGTTCATGAAATAGACAAGCACTACAATTCTTTTATCTCTATCAAGGGCTCACTTAACAAGCAGAGGATGGACGTAACTGCTAGCGTTTCTTTTACTTGGGGTCTTATGGGCTTTATTTGCAATATAATTTGGAGACACTTGCCCTGCATTCACAGCAATCCATCTACCTCCACCAGCAGCATCCTTGGCATATCTAACATACAGAGAACATTTTTCCTCCATACAAAAAAATTATTTTCAGTAGTAACTATGATGTGAAACAAATAAAAATAATGGCCTGAAAAGAAATGCAGACTGTAAAGCTTCTTCATTGACCATAATAGATGTTTTCATATCAGACATAAATAAATGACTACTACAGTAGTAAGAAGGAAGAAAATAATTGCTTTCTCAATGCTCTCCATTTACTCAAGATACCATTGGGGGCAAAAGGGAAAACATACCTATGTTGGTTTGTCACAGTCACGAATAGTTAACATTACTATTACTAACGGTTCTTGTATTTGAGCTTTAGCTTCTGCAAATTTAAAACTTTTAAACAAATGAAAACTCCAAGTGCTTACATAAAATAATAGGATTTAAGTAACTCAAGTTCTATTTCATTGTATATACAACTATTATTTAAAATTTACCGTTTAAACACAGGAGCACTCGGAGATGCAAACTGTGGCAGAAGGGAGTGCCAATGATCCTGAATCATTACAAACTTACTCTTGAAACAAATCGTTGTGGCTGAGTCACATGTGGCGGGGGCAACTTGATTTTTGGCAGCTCTCTAAGGTAACTTACACATGGAATGCAATGTTCATTGAACAATATGTTTTTAAAAAGCAGCTAATTTATACGTATGTATAGTTAAAACACAACAGTAACTGCCGTACTTGTTTAGATCTTAAACCAACAAGACTTTTTTTCAGGGAGGAGTGTTTTTCTACTGAGAGCATTTAGACTTGTAGGCTCATAATTATAATAAATAGCAGACCAACTTTTTATGTTTTTATTGTTGCTTCTACTTTCCCTATACACAATGCACCTTTTTTTTTGCCAGTATCTGGAGTAGATTCATCCCACTGACCCAACTTTGACATGCTGCTTTTTTCAATTTTATGAACTTGGATTGCAGTCATAATGGATTCATGTTCTTCATAAGTAATCTTTGCATTCCCTCCACTCTTAGCCACAGATCAAATAATATCATTCACTTTTTTCACAGAAGTCTACTGCACAACCTTTCCTGTCTCAAGACCTATGCAGGCCTCTTTTTTGGGAAAGTTCTCAGAACACAGCCTGCATCCTAGACCTGGGATTCCCCAGATCAATAGGACATCATGTCTAAGAGTCCTGGCTCTACCCCATTCCTATCTCTCTTCCTCCCAAAGTAGCATCAGTGCCTGACACCCTCAAAGTGTCTTACTTCTTCTTTCATGATATCCTTGAACCTAGTGAAAGACTCATTTATCCACTTGTTCTCATGTTTTATAGTTTCCTTTCAAAGGAAATAGATAAGGGTCAAGTTTGCTCCTTTTCTCTCTCTCCTACCCTAAGAACCCGCCGTATTTCTCTCATATGTTTATGAAAATGTACTCTCCCAAGTTTACACTGCATTGTTTTCTGAGTGAGAAAAAGAACTCAAAACCTTCTCTGGCTGTTAGCTAGATGTCTTTCCAAGTAGAAGTATCAGAAATAAAAGAGTTATCTGGCAATGTAATGTTAACCCCACGAGCCTGTGCAGGCTTATTCATTGATTTATCGTATATTTCATGTATGATTTATTTATATGATGATTTATTATTCATTGTATAAACATTTATTGTATAAGTGTAGTATATTTATTAGGTAAGCATATTATGAGAGCTCAAATGTGATAGAAACTATGCTAGTTACTGGGTATACAGTGATGAATGTGGCAGAAAATCATTTCTGGCCTCAGAGAGCTCACATTATAGAAGTAACTAGAGTTTACATTTTTTACTTCTAGAATTACACAACTTGGAAGGTGACCTCAGGGAGTACATTTGCAAAACCTTCCATAAAACACTGTAGTTCGATGAAAGACTTCATGGTCTATAATGTACAAGAACACTTAGTTAGGACTCCGAGTGATTAAGAGCTCAGGCTACAGAGTCAGGTAGTCCTGGGTCAAATCACAGCTTTCGCCATGAAATGGCGATGGACACTGACAAACTGCTTGACTTCTCTGTGCCTCATTTTTCTCAAGATCAAAGGGGATGAAAACAGTATGTACCTGCAGAGTTATTGTGGGGATTAAGGAAGATGTGACGGACTAAGAGCAGCACTTAGCACATAATAAATGAGAAGGGTTAGACATTTTTATTATTGTTTACAACTGTTATTCTGTTTTCTACCACAAGTGTCGAAGTAAAGCCCTGTTACATGACAATTAGAGACAAAATGTAAGACCACTGAATTTTTAAAGTTCAAAATCAATGTACTGATATTTCAGTGTTGAAGTACTTTGTTCATAAATGTACCCATCAGAGTCCAGTCAGAAAAACAGAAACCACACTGTGCATTTTACTTGGACTGTACAGGTGTTGGCAGAGTTGGGAAAGAAAGAAGTAGGGCTATCTGGAAACCAGGATGCTGCTAGGGTGCCCTGGGGTGTGCCCACTGCGTCACACCAGCTGCTGCTGCTGCCAGTGCTAAAACCTCCGTGACCGGGGCTGGAACCGCCAAAGAGGCACCACTGCAGCCAGGACTGGACAACCGGCAAGGACGTGCTTCCGGGGAATTCACAATCATCCCTCTCCCACCCTCAGAAACTACCAGCAACTGCCTATCCCCGACATGGAGTTGGTGCCAGCGGCAGAAATCTCTCTTCCTCCTGCCTCCGGTCTCCCACCAATGCCTCCCTTTGGCAGAACCCGAAGGGAAGACAGCTGTCAAGGAAGCCTGGGGAACACAGCAACCCTGCCCCAGAAGTCCAGAGCTCAGTAGAATATGATAGGTACACAGCTGGGAGAGGGTAAGTAAATAGCACATGAAATAAAACACTCAGATGTATTATCAAATCACAATTAAAGGGCCATCAAGATCATTTAATTTAACTTCAAGTTGGAAGACAAAAGTATACATGTTCTCCTTCCTGTCCATGTTTTGTGCTTGGAGAGTTGATAGTGTTTCATGTTTATCCTAACACAAACTCCACCCCAGAGTCTATTAAAAGTTTCTACAGATTAAAAAAAAAGAGTTAAAAAGTGTTTTAAAATGAAAGATTCTAACATTTGGAATAGAATTTTAAAATGCCACTCTGTCCTACTAATCAACGCTTCTCGATTGCTGTCTCAGTAATGAGCTCTGCAGAGATGTCAATATCCCACCTATCTGGGTCACTGAGTAGGGCGTGGAAGCTTTTGAATAGCTTCCCCGGCAAATAGAAGCCATGCCAAGAAAACGTTAATGGATAATGCATGGTTGAAGCCCAGAAGACGTAGAGAGCAGCCTTCGGAAAGCATGAGCAGGTGGCAGGGCAGCACAGCCTCATTATGCAGTCAGGAAAGAAAAAGATAATGCCACGAACTTTTCCTACCTGGTTCTTCATTGTTGTACTCAAAACACTGAGAACTAATGTGAGAAGAACAGTCATTTGAATGTTTAACAGTACTAGACGCACATTACCAGAATTGTTTTCTGATAGTGAGTCAGAAGCAACTAGTTAAAATCTATGTTAATGAAAATAAGATAGAGTTCATCTGCAATCGGGCTGGTTACTGTCCCATGAGAGAGACTGTTCCGGGACCCGATGCAGCTGGATGTAATAGGATTCAGATAAGGACGTGGGTACATCAGCTGGAAAGGATTTAGTCAGCACACAAGTATTAAGAGAAGTGGATGAACATTGACGTAGTGGGGACACAAATTTATTTGAGGGACTTTATGGGGACACCCTCTTTAAATCTCCTCCACCCTCTTGTCAAAGTCCTTCCTCAACATGAGTAAGTTTCATTTCACTAATGAAATAAAAACCTGCTACCTTTTTCCTCAAGCACTTCAGATTTTCAAGTGGGCCATTTCAAATAATACATTTTTGAGGTTTATATATTGACTAGCTAAGAAACCCTTGGGGATAGTTAGGTCAGAAAAGCTACGACTGAGAGAGAGGTGGGCCAGAGATATAGAAAGCATTCATTGCAAATTATGCCTGAACGGCAGCTTGTCAAATACATATACTATTTTAAAGGCAACATGATGTTCTAGAAAGAACATGGACTCACACAAAAACTTAAATTGTTTTTTTTTCATTTCTTTGAACCTTAGGAACAATATATATGAAATCACCCAGCACAGAGCAGACCCTCAATAGAAGGCTGTATTCATTTTTGGTTATATACACATAAACATAAAGTGCACAACTGGTCGTTCTGACATAATAGTTGACTTTGTGAATTAAAAAATGGAGATAAGTCAGTGGGGCGTGAAGTTTCTCCTTCACAGCACTGGGACAGTATTTGCACATGTTGGTACAGCTGGCTCCCAAAGCTGCCTGCCTGTCAGCTGAGTGGGGAGCCAGCTGAAAACAGCCCAACCTCAACAGCACAGGATACAACACCGAGTAGCCACAGAGGCAATTCTACCATTATGCTACTGGAATTTTTGAATCCCAGATCAAAGTGATAATTTGAAACATTTGGACCAGACTACCTATGTTGCCCATTCCCCTCATACACGCACACACAAAAAAAGTTTGGAGATAGCATCATGTAATAGAAAGAACAGGGAACAGGAGTTAGAAAACCTTGTCTGGCCTCAATTCAGGAACTAGCTCTCTGTGCCACCTTGGAGAGTTGTTTGCTCTCGTTACCATGTGAAAAGCCCTTAAACTGGATATCCTGGGAAGGCTTCTCAGAGGAGGTGAGATCTGAGCTGAGACTTGAGTCACAAAAAGGAGCCAAGTAGGGGATGATCTGCTTGGAGAGCCTGCCAGGTAAAGGAAATGGCAATTGCAATGGCCCTGAGGCAGGATTAAGTTCAAAGTGTCTAAAGAACAAAGAGAAGGCCAATGGAGCTAGGGTGTCATGAGCAACAGGGAGCAAGATTTGAGATGAGGTCAAAAAGCACTCATGGGCTTAATCGCATTGGGCCTTTGGGTTTTAGTCGATATTCAATGGCAAACTATTGGAGGGCTTGAAGCACACAGAGGACATGATCTGAATATTTTAAAAGATTATTTTTTAATAGGTCAGCTGTTTTCACAGGCTGAATTAATCTGTCAGGCACCAGTTAGTGGATTAATATGTTGATCCACCAAATGGTACCCTAGTGGTTCATTCAGAGAGGATGCAGACTTTCAAGAGAAATTGGACTAAAATTTTTGTCATTTCTTAGGGAAAAAAGAGCCTTAATATTTGCATTTGTCTTTCCAACATTTCTCTAGGGACCTCATGATGCAGGAGAACCCCGTTATGATTCTGGTATCAAGAAACAGAAATAAAACCTGCATGATGGTGTTAGGAGCTACGTAAGTAATGTGATGTACTGTGTGGACTAACAGAATCTTTTATAACAATGTTTTTCTAAACTCACAAGAATTGGCTCTATTATACAAATATAAATTTGAAAGACATGTTCAGTGATCCAAAGATGTAATTATTCCAAGTAATCAATGACATATTTTCAATAGCTAACTCTCATTTGAGTACTTTATATTGGTTTAATTATTTCCTCCTTACAATAACCTTACAGTTCTACTATTATCATTTCTGTATTATGGAAAAGCAAATGGATACATACAGAGGTTAAGTGACCTACTTATATAGTTAGGAGGTAGTAAAATCAGAGTTCAAATCTAGACAGTCTAGTTTTATAGCCAGGATCTTAATCATGAGTTATAAACATGTTTTTCAAACTATTTTTGGTCATAATTCACAATAAGAAGCAACTTTACATTGTAAGCAAGTAGAAAGAATTCTTTAAATAATACCTGTCCTAACAATGGAGAACACTTTCATTATTTTCCTTTTCATTCTATTCCATCCCATTATTGATAAATGCCTGTTGAGACTTGCTAAATATATTTTATTACTCAGTAATGGTTGTGCTACTCAGTTTTCCAAACACTGCACTCATTATTCTGCCTCCTAAACAGAAGAGTCAGGAAGTTATGAAGAACCTGCACCAGAACTGAATGGAAGCTGAAAATTTCTTCTCCTTTATTCCCTGCCCATCCTCCAATTCTACCTGTGCCCAGTTAAACACTCAGCTTGCAGAGGAAGGTCAAGGAGAAGAGAAAAAAATGAAAGTGCAAAATGTCCTAATTCTTCTTCAATTATTTCCTTTCTTTTGTTATACCATCCAAATTATGCCTGGACTATTTTAACAGAGAATAATAAACATCACTCAAAAACTCAATTCCCGACTTACAGTCAAGATGGCGGCATAGGTAAACACAGCATACCTCCTTGCACAACCACATCAAAATCACAACTAAAATATAGAACAACCATCACTCAGAACTTTCAGAACTCAAGTTGAATGGAAGTCTGACAAATACAGAATAAAATACACACACACACACACACACACATATTCATCCAGACTGGTATGAGGGGCACAGATTCAGATTGGGCTAGTCCCTCACCCATGTGTGGTGGATAAAAATTCATGAGGGATATCTCAGCAGCAAGGAGTCCAAGCCCCACACCAGGCCACCCAGCTCAGGGTTCCAGTGCCAGGCAGATAAATCCTCACAAATACCGGCTGCAAAACCCAGCAGCGGTTGAGTCGGTGGAAGAGTCCCAGGCAGTTAGTTCCCCTTAAATAACCCACACATGTACTTACTCAGACTCAGTCCCTCTGAGCTCCGGCACTGGGGTTGCAGCTTGAAAGGTACCAATGGCAGACAAGGACGAGCTGAAGTATCTGGCATCAAGGTGGGTGCTGGAGGACAGCATTCCCTCAGACAGAAAGGGAGGCACAGGCTATTGTCCCCTTGCTGAGCTCGCCTCCCACAAAGCCACAGAGCTGGCAGATGGGTGCCATATCTGAGAATCCATCAACCTGGCTAACACTGTTTGCCTCACACTGGAGAACTCCTGAGACTCTATCCCACCTAACTTATGGGCCCATCTAAACTGTTAACTGTGACATTTCCATATGAATGGCTGGTCTTGGCTCTTGCATCACATCTTCCTAAACCCTATCAAATAAGCAACATCTGGCTTCAGTAAGCCTCCATCCCCCTTACCTCTTGCTAAGCGGCCCCAACCTGGCATTAGCAGCAGCCAGCCTGGGTTCATTGCTTGACTTCACCTGGGAACCTCCAAGCCCAGTACGATTAGCAGCCATCTGAAGATTGCTTTGTAGTTCATGCAGGGTGCCCTCAAGTAGAACACAGGTGGGGGCTGACCTTGGCCTGCACCACCTGGGAAACCTCAGAGCCCGCATACCCGGTGGACAGCCACGTCAGAGCACCACCACCCTGTCTCTGCACAGCCAGTCCTTGCAGCTAACTGGCCTGGGTGAATTTTTCCCATTGTCCCACCAAGAACAATCAAGGCTTAACTACAAGAAGAGGTTGTACTCAGGCCACATGAAGGGCACTCCTCAAGTACTCAGCTTAGGTGATAGTGGAGGCTGATCCACTGCATCCTACAGGACACCTATTAGATTAGGCCACACTACCAAGACACAGAATCAAAGTATATCTACCTAATACATAGAAACAAACACAGGGAGACTGCCAAAACAAGGAAACAAAGAAACATGGCTGAAATGAAAGAACAGATCAAAACTCCAGAAAAAGGTCTAAATGAAATGCAGATAAGCAATCTATCAGATGCAGAGTTCAAAACACTGGTTATAAGGATGCTCAAGGAACTTAGCGAATACCACAAAAACATAAAACACATCCAGTCAGAAGTAAAGGGTACACTAACTGAAATAAAGAACAATTTGCAGGGAAATAACAATACAGTGACTAAAGGCAAGAATCAAGTCAATGATTTGGAAGATAAGGAAGCAAGACAACTAATCAGAACAATAAGAAGAAAAAGGATCCAAAAAACGAGGATAATATAAGGAGCCTCAGGGACAACTTCAAGCATTCCAACATTTGCGTCATATGGGGTGCCAGTAGGAGAAGAGAAAGAGCAAGATATTGGAAAAATACATTTGAAAAAATAATGAAAGAAAATTTCCCTAATTTGGTAAGTGAAATGGACATGCAAGTCCAGGAAGTACAGAGAGTCTGAAACAAGATGGATGCAAAGAGGCCCACTCCAAGACACATCATAATTAAAATGCCAAAGGTTAAAGATAACAAATCTTAAAAGCCCCAAGAGAAAAGAAGTTAGTTACTTTCATGGGAGTACCCATATGACTGTTAGCTGATGTCTCGAAAGAAATTTGCAGGCTAGAAGGGACTGGCAAGAAATATTCAAAGTCATGAAAAACAGGGACCTGCAGCCAAGATTGCTCTATCCAGCAAAGCTATCATTTAGAATAGAAGGGTAGATGAAGAGCTTTCCAGACAAGAAAAAAATTAAAGGAGTTCATTATCACCAATACATTATTATATGAAATGTTAAAGGAACTTATTTAAGAAAAAGAAGATCAAAGCTAAAGATCAAGATAAAATGGCAATTAATACATATCTATCAGCAATTGAATCTAAAAAAACAAACTAAGCATACAAGAAGAACAGAGACAGAATCATGGATACAGACATCATTTTGATGGTTGCCAGATGGGAGGGGTATGGGGAAATGAATGAATATGTGAGAAGATTAAGAAGTACAAATAGGTAGTTACAGAATAGCCATGGAGATATTAAGTACAGTATAGGAAATGGAGTAGCCAAAGAACTTATACACATGACCCATGGACATGAACAATAGGGTGGAGATGGCCTTAAGGAGTGGTGGGTGCTGGGTGGAAGGGGACCCAGAGGGAAAAACTGGGACAACTGTAATAGCATAATAAGTAAAATGTAATTTAAAAAATAAAAGCACAAAAAATACAATTCCCTTGAGCCCTAGAGTAATGGCATTTTTTACTAATGAAACATGCAAACTACTGTCAAGTGCATTAATAATCTCGATTTTTAATCTCTCAGATGATGGAATATTAAAGTTTCCATGGCAGCAGCTTCCAGCTTTTGGGGGATCTCAGGCTTTCAATTGTGTGGCAATTAGAGTGAAGCATTGCTGAGACTTTTCAGTGTTTCTGTGTCTTCATTATGCATCATTCAGCATTTTTAAAACCACTAATTATCATGATGTATTAGTTTAAGGAGCTTGACATGTTGGTACCTATCCTGGGAGAAGATAGTAAGTTTTTGCAACCTATCACCAGGAGCTATCTGATGTATCTGGAGTGATGATCTGTGTATAATCATATCTTCAGTGTTTGGTTCATAAATAAATAGAAGTCTTCATGAATTCAATTATGGACGGTTTGTGTTCCAGGACAATAATGATTTTTTAAATATTTTTATTGTTGTTCAATTATGGTTGTCCCCATTTTTCCCTATAATGATTTTTAATAAGGACAAGATCCAAGGATCTAAGACAAAATTAGGAAGGCCTTTTTTATTTTTAGTGTCCATGCATCAGAAAGTTGCAATGAGCAACGCAGTCTAGTTAGTTTGATAAAAACGAACAGGATTTTTGGGTTAAGTACAGCTAGAGGAAGAGAGACAGACACAATGAGAGCATAAAAACTAATTTAAACATTCAGTTATAATCAGCTACCATCTGATGCTGCTGATTATATGATACAAAGTAAAAGATCACCAAGTTTTAACTTCAGTAATTCGAAGGGCATGGCCGAAGTTACTTTTTATAAGAAAAGATAGGGAGTGCAGAAGGAGAAAGAGAGTGAGAGAGACAGAGGTAGGATTATCCCTATTTTCAAGTCTAATAAAATAGACGAGAAACTCGAATGTTGATTACATAAATTACTGCATTTACATACAACATCCTACAAGGTAGGTTATGAATGGCCCAATTTTATTGATGAGGTGACAGAAAACTTATGACAGAGTCAATGCTCTGTGTTAATCAAACCTATTTCTATTTCCTCTTGGATATATACACCCAGAGTTAAATCGCATTTATTTCTTACTCTGCCTTGCCATTAAGAACATATGATTGAGGTCTGGCCAATGAACTGCGGGCCAATGGAAAAGGTATCTCTTCCCATCTGTGTGCTGAATGTCGATGCTCAAGATGACCTTATGAGTCACCTGTTGAAGGTGGAGATGCACTGGTCAACTGAGTTCTCTAAATGGCTATGTGGAACAGATAGGGCCCTGCAGACCCTTATTGGAATGTTACAGAAGCAATTAATGTACTTTAATGTGTTAAATCACTAGATTTTTATGTCAGGATTCTTGTGAGAACAAACAGCAGTGTTAATTGTCCTGCTTAGTGTAGAAATTGATACTTTCAGTGCAGTGTGCTGCTGTAACACAAACCTAAGTATGTAGCATTCTCTAGGAAACTAACATATGATGTAAGGAGGATGACAATCAATATTGTACTGTGGGAGAAAGTTAAACATTCAGGAGAACTGCAGTGACATGGAAGACAGACCATGTGCCTACTGAAGTGGTCTTTTTGGAAGTACTGGTGGGAAGAATGACTAGATTAGTGTGTGTTAGTGATCTTGGCAGAGTTTCTATGACAGTAAGTAAAACAGATGGATGTAGGAGAGAATGGCTTATGGGAATTGGACACTTGCTTTTATATTTTAATTTAAGATTTCAGGATTTAATATCAAAACAGGCTTTGAGACAACCCTTAAAACCCACAGCAAAAATTGCAGTAAGCCTGTGGTCTGCTCTCACCAGATTAATAGCCTGAATATCCACCACTTGGTTGGTAGAGGTAGGATTGGGGAAGGATAGAGGGATAGAAGCTATCCTCTATCCCTCTATTGGGGAAGGGATAGAGGGATAGAAGGATAGAAGCTAGTAAATAAGTTTGAGAATCATATCTAATAAAGAATTTGTTTTGAAGTTACTGGTATATAGAATGACTGCAAGAAAATAGCTCAGAAGCCTACTAAGATTTTAAGGGAATTTTATTACCAAGAAATCATGAGAACAGACTTAGAAAGTCTTTGATATCTTTGACTTAAAAAATCCTTACGTCTTCAATATTCCACATGCCGGGAGCTCTATAGCTTCCAATGAGGGCATACCAAGTGCTCCTTTCAGAGACAGCCAAGGAAGAGAGAGACAAAGGAACACCCTAGAGAATGGATCCAGGGGCCACCGAGTTCCTAAATTCCTACCAGTGAGCAGAATCAAATTTAATCCAGGGCTAATGAGAAACCTAGCAAACTTCATAATACCAGGCATGGGATTCCTGCATTGCTCTGCACCAGGGACCCTGTATATTCCATTATTCCCTGTTTAGTATGGGACGGTGTACTGTGGCTATCCTCCCCCGGCTCCATCATTGTATGGCATCTTATGAATCAAAAGTCACCACAGCACCAAGTTCCACATCCAGATGGCCAGCCCAGCCTAAAGTCCTACACTCTGAGTGGATGCAGTGGCTGGATGGGACTTTGGACTGTGCAGCTTGGGAGGGGTATACATGTGTTCTAGGTAGAGGAGGAAGAATAAAGCAGATATTTGATGACCAAATGGGGGTTACTGAAGCAAAGACAATGCTATATGTTCACCAGACAGACCCATTTATTTTTCTTCCTGGGCACACAGGTCAGCATCCTTCACAGCTGATGGGGCCACTCAACTGAGTTCTGACCAAAGAAATACGTTGATGTGTACACCACATCCAGGTCTTGCCCATAAATCTATGTCACAATCTTCTACTTTCTCTCTCCTCTCCTGTTGCCATTTAGATGTTAATAACCAGGGAAAAGGTTGGAGCTACACACTGAAGAGGACAGAGTTTTTATCAACCTGGGTTCTCAAGTGGTTACGTGGAGAAGGGCACCCCTTCCCTCCCAACACACACTGGACTGCACAAGAATGTTCATAGCAGTTTTATTTATAATCCTCAAAAACTTGAAGAAGCCAAGATGTTCTTCAATAAGTGAGTGGCTAAACAAGCTGATACAATGGTATACCATTCAGTAATACAAAGGAACAAGCTATATGCAAAGATATGGATGAATGTTAAACGTGTATTGCCAGGTGAAAGAAGGCAGTGTAAAGGCCATTCTATATCATTCCACATGTATGACACCCTCAAAAAAGCAAAACTATAAAGATGTTAAATAAATCACTGGTTTTCGGGGGTTCAGGAAGGGGTGGGTTGAAGGAGGATTGAACAGATGGAGAACAGGGGCATTATTCTTTAAGGCAGCGAAACTATTCTGTATTACTGTAGTGGTGGATACATGACTCAATGTGTTTATAAAAACCATTAGAATTTTACTGCACAAGAGTGGACCTAATTATAGGCAAATTAAAAATAAATTATTTAAGGAATCAGTGGATCACAGGATGGATGGCAGACTATGACAAAAGAATCTAACTTATTACAAATGTATGAAATAACTGCACTGAAGCAAGAAAGGTGCTTGCTTGTGTAATTTTAGAAATAAGGGAAGTCTACAACACTAAAGACAGAAGGAACTGTACCCCCAAACTGCTTTATAGTTGATAATGTCATTTCCCACAGGGATTCAATTTAATAATTCTAAACCCAGGATGCCTGGAATTGAATAATTAAATAAATGGATGGCAGATGGTGGAATCCAGGTATCTCACTGCTGGAATGAAAAGTTATAGATAAGCCAAGGAAGAAGTCCAGAATGATCCATGAGGTAACAGACGAGAGTTAGAAATGTGAGTATGAAATCATGTTTGGCTTACTTATTGACATAGTTGGCAACATACAGAAATATGTATAAATAAATATGTGTATATACATGGATTGTTATATGCACATTTATTTCCTTGTTCTGCCACCTGAAAGTGCCTAGAAGCAACAACGCTTTGGTAACATGAAGCAAAACTTGCACCTAGACCTTGTTTTCTAATACCGTTTTCCAATAAAAGAAACCAAGACTGCTCGAGAAACACTGATTCTAGTACTGGGGCAGGAGAAATGCAAGGTGAGCCTGGAGCATCTTGTAGTACAAGAAAGTTAAGAAATGTTAAAAACAAAACAAAACAAAGTCAAACAAAAAACAATGATGGAATGATCTCAAAAGAATACAGTAGTCAACTGAAAGACCTCCCAACGGTCAAAGCTGGAACAATTTAACCAAAATATATAAAGTATTAAATTATATCTCAAAGTATAAAATTAATACCCATGAGTCTATATTGATCTAAATAAGTGATCGAATAAACAAATGAGAGAGAAGAGACAAATTTCCCATGCAGAAGAATTCCAAATAATCTATGCAGACACCCACCCTTAAAGAAGAGCAGCAAGACTCCCCACTCCTTAAAGGTGGGCTGCATGCAGTGACTTCCCTACAAAGAAATCAGTATGGAAAGAAGAAAAATAGTGACTATAGCAGAGAAACCCTGACAAGTACTACTTGAAGCCAGTAATCAAGGTCAACATCAATAGTGTTAAGTCATGTTGGTAATATGTCTTCTTGTTACAACGTGATAATTTACCTATGTGGGTGTCTTCCTCCAAACAGATAACCATAGCTGAACCATAAGATAAATATCAGACGAATAGCAATTGAGGGGTTATGCTACAAAATACCTAACCAGAAATCTTCAAAACTGTCAAGGTCATCAAAAACAAGGACTGTCAGAGAAACTGGCATAGACATGAGGAGCCTAAAGAGATAGGATGACTAAATGTAACATGGTATTCTGAATGGGATCTTGGAACAGAAAAAGTACACTAGGTAAAAACTAAGAAAATCTGAATCAAATATTAACTTTTGTAAATAATAATATATCAATATTGGTTCATCAATTGTGCCAAATGTACCATACTAATTTAAGATGTTAATAATAGGAGAAATTGTGCTTGGACATATAAAAACTCTCTGTACTTCCTTTGTACCTTTTGTAAATCTATATTTATTCTAAAATTACAAGTTTATTTAATTATTTTTATTTTAAAAATAAAGGAAGTATAATAGGCTATTAATATAATTTATGTCTTGTTAACTCTTTTTCAAGCTAAAATTGAGAGGTTAGAGGGTTTGTAAGATTACTTCTATTTCTAAGATTTTGTGATTCTATGACATAAATCTGTCAAGAAATTTATCTTAAGCAAAAAATCCTAAGAATACTGGCATTAACAGAGGTTCAAGTTCTTGATATAGAGCCCAATAATCTTCTGTTAATTTTTAAAATTCAATGTCTATTTAATAACTAGATTTTTAAATGTTAATTTTTATATTTTTTTCTCAATAATAATCAATATACAGTGTTTGCCAAATCTTTCCTCAAACAACCACCACAAAAACAAAAACATCCTTTCTACTGCAGAGTGTTTACTGAGAATGAACTAGCACAGCATGGGAAAAGGGTTGTTATTTTTAAACAGGCCCATTATATTCCTCTCGAGAGCAATGGTATACATATCCAAGTGAATTCATTAGGACATGGGCTGATGGTGAAAAAATACACCTGAAAGGTACTGCTATGGTTTCACATTAGTAAGTCTGATGATCAGTGGGGAGCTAACCTTTTGGGAACACCAAGTATAGAGGATGAAAGGGAAAAATAACACCCATTTCTTCTCTAAAATGAGCACCACAATTCCCTAATGTTGTACTGTGTGTAATGAATGGAGAAGAGGCAGGGGGCAGTAATTATAACAAAGGCTTGCAGATGGTGGTTGTAGGGGGATGGCTGGTCTGCAGCAAGAAGACACAATGGAGGAAAGACTGTTGAGTAGTTGTGTCTGAGAAAAAATGGGCCATCTCTTTAATCAACTGAGCAGTGCTAGAGGTCCTCTACGACTAACTTATAAACAAGGATCTACTGAGTGATTGGAGGGGGGTGTGCAACAAGATTTAGTGGGTTAGTAGTTGTTACGCTTCTGCTTCTGGCAGAAAAGGGAAGATTTCTCTTCACAAATAAATTGGCCATTTTAATACCAAGATATTTTTCTTAAATTTTTCAAGAGGAGGTTTAAGAAAAGCTGAGAAAAGACTGAGTTGAAATCAGAAGTACCTTGTGCGATTTGTGCAATGAGAGTTTTAAAACTCCAAACAAGCAATACATTTTTACTGAGGACTTTAAAAAAAATTTTTTTTATTTATTTATTTTCAGAGAGATGAGAAGGAAGAAAGAAAGGGAGGGAAACATCAGTATGTGAAGAGAAACATTGATTGTTTGCTTCTTGCACACCTGCAACTGGGGACGTGGCCCACAATCCAGGCATGTGCCCTGAGTGGGAATTGAACAGGTGACCCTTTGGTTCACAGGCTGGTGCTCAGTCCACTGAAACACACCAGCCAGGGCTTATTGAACACTTATATGTTCCTATATTATATTCTGCTCTTTGGAGATTACAAGAGGAAAGTAAACCAAGGTCCCACTACTGTTAAGTAACTTGACCCGAATCTAACAGCAGGGCCAGAGCAAGGAAGCAAACCTGTAAAACTAGAGAATCACCTGTTTGGAAATGACAGGTCAATAGGAGGACAGAAGATGGGCTAACTGGAAGGAAGGTCAGTAAAAAGAAATTGAAAGTCTGATTTCTAAAACATATCGAAAGAAATGCAATTTTATTGTTTATGAGTGCTTAAAGCAAATTGTGCAGTAAGAGATATCTTTAAACTGAGGTGAATGCCACCCTGCCAAAATGACGCACTTATCTGAAAGGGCATGCCAATAAGTCAGTAGTCAAAAACAAAGCAAGACAAACAAACAAACAAACAAACAAAAAACCACCTGTACCTTATAAGTAGCCAGTGACAAATCTCCAAAGCCAAAAGATAGTCACGATATTTCTTCACTGTCATCTTTGGGTTCCTGTCAGCTTGTTGAGAGTTATCCAGGGGTGGGAACCAAAAAACTTGTTTTCTTTTAGTCTTCCCATATAGAATCTCAGCTTCATTCAGCTATTGTCATCAAAGCCATGGGAGGCCACCCCTGAAGTCATTTTGGGAGGGCGAGGGTGGATTCTTCATTCTTTGGAGTAGGGTATTTATAAGACAAAATAGACCTCGTTCTTTCCAAAAGCCATCACTTCTCAGAGCATGATCTGATGGGTTATATTTCTAAAAACCCTTTTCATCAGTGATAATGAGGGAGGGAAAGAATAAAAGAGATAAAGAAAACATTATGCCAAAATTATGCTGGGTATATGTAGGTTTATCTTGCTAAGTAAGGTACTTGAAAATGGCATGTTCATGAAATAGGTTTTTATGTTTTTTCTGAACTATCATATTTATACTATCTCATTACTTAAAAAGAAAAGCCTTGTTTTCCTACAGAAGCACATGAGCTCTTTTCAGTTTCAACTCTATCAGAATTATCAAAATTTATTAAGGGTGTTCCAATTCATGAGATATTATACTATTTTTATAACTCTGTTCTTTTGAGTCATTGCCATCACCTTGTCTGCTTGCTCTCTGTAATATTTTCCTCTCTCCAGTAAATACCTCACAATTAAGTCTTAAACTAGAAATATTTTAATAGCAGTTGTTTAAGAGGTTTCAAAATGGTTTCCAAACTATAACTTTTAAAAGATTCTACTTCATGCAAATAAAGTGCCAAATACAGCTTCAATGCTGTTACAATGAATAAAATGACAAACTCCCAAGGAAATAAAAATTCCTAGTCCTAAATGATGACCTGTTTATTGGTGGCAGAACAGAGAGAAAATGTGCTTATGCCTTGGAAATCCTCAGTAACCAGGTTTACCCATAACACTGTTTACAGAGTCTTTCTTCAAAGAAAAAAGATGCTTCTCCAGAAGCATCCCTCTCTTTAGAGACCGATCATTCTGCTGTGTGTGTTCACGTGCCTGGGGCGGGGGGAGGGGTGAAGGGTGAAGAACAGAGGGCGAGTTCTGCACCTTCTCCCTCGAAGACTTGATTCCTCTCACTCCAGGGCCACTTTACTCCTGTTCTGCCCATAGTAACAAGGTAAATGACATAAAACAGAATGTGTTTTCCATTACGGGATTATACCTTCATTCGTATCTTACTGTTTTACTATTCAACTTGTCTATTAAAGAAATATATTTGAATTTTATTCATATATGTGTTTGCATTTAGTTGTTCTTGACATTGTACAGAGAAACGTTGAATTTCTCTCCTCCCACCTCCATAGGCAGAGATCTAAAATAATAAACATGTGTAATTTAGTGAGATTAGTAAAGATGTGGGATGAAGAAGTACCTCTTCAAACTAATCTCAAACCTAAAGACATTTCTCAAATGAACTCATTTATGTATTCACAAAATATTCATGCCAGACACTATTTTAGAGAAACAAAGCTAGATAAAGTCTAGTGCTTGCCCCACACCCAAGCAACTTACCAGCTGGCAAAAAAGAAAAATATGTAAACAATTACCTATAATACAATGTAGTATGTGGCACAGAGAAGCCTAGACAAATCTCCCATGATGGCGAAGTTTGACAGGCACACTGAGCCTGTGTGCCATGGCTGCTGGGTGAACTGGAGGCCGGGCTGTGCTGATGACAGGTTATTTGAGCTCTTTGTACACAGAAGCTCAATAGACACTGGTTAATGAATGGGCGGAGATTGAGGTTTCCATTAGGAATTGTTAATTCACAAAAACAATGTCTGTTGAGCCTGGCAAAAGAAAAATTATGCTTGTAAATACTCCTTAGCCTAAGACTTAAATTGTTTTAATGTTCTGAGAGTTCCTAATGAGGACAGTTAAGTTTGGAAGAAAAGCCATCACATTAAGTTAAAAAGTACACTGGCAATCCTTTGCCTTGATGGTGAGGACACTCACAGATGTGCCTAATGAGTTTAGAGCAGCATGGGGCAGAAAGTTCCTGGTTCTGCCAAGCACTAGCAGAAGCCCTACAGTTTTCCACAAGGGAACGGGCGAAGGGACAGCCTCTGCTTTTCAAGTCTGTACGTTTGGAAATCATCTGAAGTGTTTTTAAATTAATGTTTCTGCAGTGGACTGAATTGTATTCCCCCCAAATTCATATGTGAAGCTCTAATTCCCAATATCTCAGACTACGACTATATTTAGAGACAGAACCTTTACAGAGGTGATTAAGTTAAAATGAGGCCCTTTGGGTGGAAGCCACCCCAGTCTATAGTATTTTGCAGCCCAAGCAATCTAATCCAATTCCCTAGTCACCCCAATTCTCCCAAGCAACAGAAAATTCTGATTCAGTTGGGGCTGTGGAGGTACATATCTAATTTCCTAGGACTACACCTTAAAAAATGCAACTACTGAAGAGGACTATGTGTGTTTTGCCAGAGAGATCTCTTTTCTGTGGCATACCTTCATCTGTCCTCCACCTGTGACCACAGCAGTTGCCGCTGCCAGGAGGCAGGTTTACAGAGGTTTGGGACCAAAGGTGTCTGCTCAGACCTGCCCCGAGTCATCACACGGATGGAGCAGAGTGAAGCCTCCCTGGGCTCCTGCCTATTAGAATGGGCTTCCTGAATACTCTCAAACTGTGACCCTGGAAGTTAAATCTCATGTACATAACACCACTCCAAAGTTATTTCCATTTGGTTGCACCTCCCTCTTGCGGGCTCTTTTCAGTTCTTTAACTCTGGGCTGCAGTGAAGTCCATCAAGCATGCTGTGGGTGAGGGGTAGGAAGGGAATCATTTCCATTACCCTGGAATTTCCTGTTGCAACAGTTCATTGATGGATGAGGGTCATCAAAACCGGATACTAATGACGTAAACTTGTCTCAAGGCACCTGGGTACTCAGTGACAGAGTGAGCCCTCAAGCAAAACTGTGAGGTTCAAGAGGTTTATCTTGTTTCCCATTGTCTCTGTGAAGGCCTGTCTGAATTCCACTGACTTTTGATTTAGAGGAAGTTCTCCTGACATTCGGTTTTTCAGTCATTCACTCAACATACTTGTATACTTTTTGGATTTCCTCTTTGTAGTTTCTAGACCCTGAACTAAGTAGTGGGGATACAATATTTTCTGCTCTTAGAGAGATTATTGTCTGAGTCAGGATTGGTGGTAGGAAAGTCCAAATACTCCTACCAAAGAGGATATATTACACATAGATTCAAAAGGAACCAGTGTGGAAACAGGGGCTATCAGGGTGCAAACCAGAGACCCAACCCAAGGCAGTTTCCAGGGGGGAGAGAAGAAGTCCCCTTCCAGGTTCACAAAAAGGTGGATGTGGGTAGTTCAAGAACTTTCAGCTGGTGGGCTGCAGCAGAAAGTGCAGCAGACACAGCTTCAGAAGATGAACCCTCGGAGGAAGGTGGGAACTAGATAACTCGGGGCCTTGGAATGGAGCTGGGATGAAGGCAGCTCCCTTTTCTTGAAATCATCTGATTAATGGGAAAAAAGACCACCACACTGTTGGGAGCCCACTATGATAATTAGCTGTGGTAGACCTACTGACCAAGTAAATTTCAAATTTTTAATGTGGGTGGTAACAGAATCTAGCTTGTTGATATGCCTATTGTTTAGCACAAAACAGGGTTTAGTAATTAGGCCCAAAGCATGTTACGTTTTTCTTTCTTTAGCTCTCCCCGCATGAGACTTTTAAAAATTGTATCAGATGTCACAAGGATCACATATCCTTTTATCCACCATCCAAATAGAATATTATTTGTTTCAACCAAATTTAGCAACTGGAAAATTTCATATAAAGTATTTAGGGATGCAATCTCTCTGAAATAGCAATAACAAAAATGAATATGTTCTATAGAGGGCTTTTCTGAGCCAGGCTTTTGTCGAAGACTTGTCTGAACACGCCTGTTTATCTCCCCCTAGAAGATGAAAATAATGTCTAATCCTGGAATAGTAACTGTTCCAGGGTGGATGACACCCCTTCCCCAACTCTTCTTCTCTTGGAAAGCGAAACTAGACATTTCTGCAAAAACAACAGCCAGTTAGCAGGCACAAATGCTAAGTAGGAAATTAAATTAGACTGAGTGAAAACAAACTACTAAAATTTTCACTATTCTGCTACAGTCAGTCAAAAAAGATCCATCTATGACAATTTAAAATGGTTTCCGGGAGCTGCTTGATCACACGTTTCAGCAAAGGACTAAAGGCTCAAATAGGGAAAGGAAATATACTTACTCCCTGCAGTGAAATGTGCTCCTAATTAAAGTGTCTATCCACATCCTCCTTTACAGAAGAAATAAATAGCTCATTTCTGCTGGACAAGGATTACTATATTTTGTGACGAATTCACTCTGGCTGGCTGACTCCTTCGCTTAGCTACACAG
>PVKM010001330.1:0-79827 GCA_004027735.1 Carollia perspicillata | reverse complement strand
GGGCTTTACATCATCCTGGCTCTACGGCTGAAGGTCAACAAATCTCTCAGAGTTTGGATGCCTGAAGGTTGGAGTCTATATCTTCTGAAGTTACTTCCTAGGATTCTTCTACAACCATTCTATTTATCTACAAGCTATTCATTAGTCAGAGTCAGCATTTACAGAAACAGTGTCAAATGAATGACTCAGTGGGTTACAATTCCCCACTGTCATATGAACTCTGTATCTAGTTTGAAATACTTTTAAATATTTCAAAATGCTTTGAGATTGTATTAGTCTTCTGTTGTTGTGTAACAAACGATCACAAATTTAGTAGCTTATGACAATACCTGTATAATAGCTAGTCCTTCTGCAGGTTAGATTGTCTGGCATGGCTGGCCTGGGTCATCTGCTTAGATGATCAAAAAGCTGAAATCGAGGTGATGGTTTAAATGAATTCTCTGTTACCTGGGAACCCTGGAAAAATGTGTTTCTAAACAGATCACTATCATTCTTGTTGGGAAAATTCAGTTCCTTGCAGTTGTAGGACTAAGGTTCCCTTTATAATGCTGGCTGCCAGCTGGGGACTGCTTGTTTTCCCTTCAGACGACCCACATTCCTTATCATGTAAATCCTTTTGTCTTCAAAGCCAATGTGGTAGGCTGAATAATGCTCTTCACCCCCTTCCGCCTCCAAAGATCTGCGTCCTAATCCTCAGATTAAATTAAGGATCTTGAGATGTAAGATTATGTTGGATCATCTGGATGGGCCTGATGTAAAATCACAGGAGTCCTATTAGGGGCGAAGGCAATGGGAAGACGGAAGCAGGGACTGAAGTGATGCAGCCTCTAGACGCTGGAAGAGTAAGGTACAAATTCTCCAGTGGAGCCTCCAGAAGGAACAGGCCCTGTTGACACCTTAATTTTAGCCCCTTAAGACTCATTTTGGGTTTCTGACCTCTAGAATTCTAAGAGAATAAATTTGCATTGCCTTAAGCCACTAAATTTGCCATGATTTGTTAAAGCAGCAGCAAGGGGGAATTTCTCCCTCATGACATTTCCCTTGCACTTCGAAACTCTCTAACCTCTTCTTCTGAAACCAATGGGAGAAAACTCTGCTTTTAAAGGGCTCATCTGATTAAGTCCAGTTCACCCATAAAATCTCACTAATTTAAGGTCAACTGATTTGAGACCTTAATTACACCTGCAGAATCCCTTTACAGCAGTACCCAAATCGTGTGATTAAATAACCAAGATAAAATGCGTGCACAGGAGATATCAGGAATTTGGCAGAGATAGAGATATCAAAACTTGATCTTAGAGTTCTGCCTATCACAGAAATTAAAATAATTAAAAATATTCTAGAAGTCATTTAAACATTTAAAAATAACTTAGACTTGAAATTTACATACTCTTACAGATACTAGAAATTTATTATTTTTGTTACTATTATTATTATTATTAGGTTTTTGGATGTATTTAGGGGTCCACTGGATTTCTGAATTTCCACAACAAAATATTTTATCTATCAATTTATGCAACAGTAAAAAGGCGGTACAACAGAGTACCACCCCCACCTCCAATACTTTCTTTTCTTGCTTTCTTGGAGTTTTTTTGCTTGCTCACAAGGCCTACTGCTTTACAATGCATGAATATACAAGGAAAGGTTTCCATGGTTCCCCTTTAATTCAGTCAAAGAACACATGCAATTAATTTACTTTGGAGATCTGCCTCTGGACTTTTTCTTGACTACCCTTTCACCCAGGGCAGAAATCATGATCCCTTGATGATTTTCTATTCTAGTTAGTACATATGGTTCTCAGAGTTCCTACAACCTGTAATCTCCACTTCCTTGTTTTATTTAAATGTCTAATCCAGTACATAGTGTGTAGTTGATGTTCACTGAATGAATGAATAAATAACAGTTTCTGGCTATTCCTTTTGTAGGTATTGGTGGTCTGTTTTCGTCTATTCACTGTCATTATTAACTTGCAGCTCTCACTGGCAAGTAGAATACTGTCTCTTTGCCTACTTCTCTTATCTAAACTTAAGTGTTTTCTAATTATCATAAAGATTTCTTTTTTATTGGTGTTTCTTCATGAACATTGTTTCATTTTCTGTTTATTTGTGTATTATTTTGTACGTTTTCTATTCAAATAAACTTTTGCGAATAGCAAAGGATGTCGGATGAGAAGAAAAATCGCTTTCGTTAGGTGTTTCATCGTAGTTTATAAACAATGTTTATCTGATAAACTAGCATTTTATTAGGAAAAAGAAACTGTGTGCCCTCCAAAAAATTAAAACTGAATTATATGAAAAGGCTCAGTGTTTTTATAAACATCTTAATATTTACTGTACAGTGTTTTCAGTTTTCATTTTTCCTTCTAGACCAATAGAGAGATACAGGTTAAGAGAGTAACAAGGTTTTTGGAATGTGCCAAATGCTTTTGTTATAAACTTGAATATTTCATAAGAAATATTTCATAAGGAATATTTCACAAGAAAGGTGTCATTTCTTTATGAGCCCTTCCTGGGGCCTGAAAACATGAAAACTAGGAACAGAAATGTCTAAAATGGAAGAATATAGTGAGGATATTTACTTGAATCAAATACATCCCTTTAACCAGGCCACCAGGATCCTGCTTTGATGGAGTACTGAAGTACATTTTCATTTAATGCAAACTCTAATCTTGCTAATTTGCAAAAAAGTATCTAATTAGTGATTAATTTGCTTTCATCAAGATGTTTATTTGAACCTCACTATATCAATAAAATATTATAGTTTCTTTATTTCTTAACATCCCAGTAATACATCCTTGTGAATCTTACCAGTTAATACTAACAGATAAAAGTTGGATTACAAAATTTAAATTTCTATTTTACATAGTTGACAATTTTTAATACTAAATCTATAACTGAATAAAAAATGTAGAGGGAAAACAATAATTTATTATTGATAGTTAACTGTCTAAGTATTTTTAAAATTTATGTATTGTGGGAGAATTCTGACTGAGTTTATTTTAATGTATATATTTTGTTAATCAGCATTACCACAATAATACCACATTAAATATTCTAAGACTTCATGACTTGCAACAACATGACATTATTTTTATGCCCAAAGGTCTATATTTGACAATGTGATCTAGTCTAGAACAATTGGGAAACTCTCCTTCAGGCTGCTGGCTGAGGTCATACCTGCTTTATGTGTCTTTCACTGCTGTCGGACCAGTCTGCTCAGAGCACATTCTTATGGCAGAGAGCAGAAACACATGTGCTGTGCAAACACATTTCAGACTCCTGTGCGCATCACCCCAAGGTTCCAATGGCCAAAGGCAGTCACATGGCCAAGCCCCGAATCCATAGGGCAGGAGAATACACCTCACTCGTGGAGAGGTGGGGAAGGGTAGAAGGAGTGAGTATTTATTGAACGGTGATCCAAACCATCTTGCGTGTTTTATTGTTTATGATAGATGATATATAAGATTGAGAGGATCCCTATCCGTGCCACTGGATGCAGATACACTGTACACTAT
Organism: Carollia perspicillata; assembly: GCA_004027735.1. Classification (NCBI taxonomy): domain Eukaryota; kingdom Metazoa; phylum Chordata; class Mammalia; order Chiroptera; family Phyllostomidae; genus Carollia; species Carollia perspicillata. Next base: position 76,313 of record PVKM010001330.1, on the reverse strand, counting down.
CCCTTCTTCTTCTTTTATTAATCCCTTCTTCTTTTCATTGCATCCTATATGTTTATTTTTTAGAATCAGAGGCGAATTTTATTTAGGACCCAAGATGAATTTTTATGTGTTTAATCTCCTACTTCCTTCATTTTTGGTTATTTTCAAATATATAGGTATATTTGGTGGATCAATATAGAGTTCAATTACTACTTTTTTCTCTTATTTTTAAAAAGATTTTATTTACTTATCTTTAGAGGGGAAGGGAGGGAGAGAGGAAGAGAAATATCAATGTATGGTTGCCTCTTGTGCATCCCCTGCTGGGAACTGGCTTGCAACCCAGGCATGTGCCCTGACTGGGAATCTAACAGCGATCCTTTGATTCACAGGCCCGAGCTCAATCCACTGAGCTACACCAGCCAGGGTTTTTTCTCTTATTTTTACCTTTCAGAATAAATGTATCTTTGGCAGGAGAGGAGAAATGGAAGAGTGGATGTCCCACCCAATGGCTATAGTCGGGTAGAGGTCACATTTGTCTCTGTTGGCTACTAGGTCTCAGCAGCCAGCCCAGTGTTTTGCTCTTAGCAGGCTCTCAATAAATATTCAAGTGGCTGATCACCAACTTACAGGAGGGACTTCTTGTGACGCACCTCAGCCTCTGTCTTGTTTTGTGTTACTACATATAGTCCCTGAGAACACAAATAATATTTCCCTTACTGTGGAAATACTCATAACATAAAATTTACCATACTAACTATTTTAAAGTGTATAATCTGGTGGGATTAAGTACATTCACAATGTTATGTAACCATCACAACTCTGTAGTTTCAGTACTTTTTTGTCATCTCAAATGGGATGCTGTCCCCATTAAACAGCTATTTCTCATCCCTCTTCACCAAAGCCTCTGGCAACCACTAATCTGTCTTCTGTCTCTATGGATTTGCCTACTCTGGGCATTTTGTTCAACTGGAATCATACAATATGTGGATTTTTGTGTGTATCTTCTTCACTTAATGTTTTCAAGGTTAATCTGTGGTGTGTAGCAAGTGTCAGTATTCCATTCCTTTGTGTGATAATATTCCATTGAGTGAACATACCACATTTTATTTATCTATTCATCAGTTATAGAGTTTAGGCAACTAATATTTCATACACATGCTAATTGATTTTAGATGTCATATGAGGTCTAATAAATTAACTATTTCAGATGTTTTGTTTTCCTCTGTAGAATGTATCAGTGAAGAGGAACTCTTTTGCAGAACTTAGCTGGAAAGGAAAGAAGAAAAAACTAGAAGACTTTCCAGAAAAATAATATCAAAACAGTGTATATTGAATTCCCACTGTCCAATTAAACTGTGATAATGGGGTTTTTATAAATTCTGTCTAGATTACTATGATCAGATATCTTAGTCACTTGACAGCAATTTGGTGGGAAACCAAAAATCAGCAGCTGGTTATTTTAATTGTGACTTTAATCTTGCATCTTTTCCTTATTTGCTGTGACACATGCCTTAGTTTTCTTTTATAAAATAATAACACCCAAATGGTACTTTCCCACTCCTTCTCATGCTTTCTGTGCCAATGTTACATGTGCTTTCCAACCTCCTCCTGCTCTCCAAAAATATTAAATCCTAGATCATGTCAGATTCTGATTTAGGAATTAAAAATACTTTCCTCCTGGAAGGTCTGTTACCCAATTAGAATCTGAAAAGGGATGCATGACTATTTCGTTATCTATAAAGTCCAAGAGGGTTGTGATGGAATTAATTTAAAAGCTTGGGAAAATAAGACATATGAGTAAAATGAAAGGAATTGGAGTAATGTAACCTGGAGAAATGAAGACTGAAATCTTTAATACATGAAGGACTATTATACAGAGGAGGATGAATGGTTTTTCTCTGTCTTCCATGAGAACAGAATAAGAGGAAATGGATTAAAGCTATAGCAGGCAGGATTCAGATTAGAAATAAAATGCTTTCTAACATTAGGGAATATAAGACATTTCACCAGCATCCTTGCTAAACCCCAAAAGAGATTTAAAGAAAACAAAGTAGAAGTGAAGAATTGCTTGCATTGTTGACATTGTTTATTAAGAGATGTTTCTAAGTACCTTCTCTGTGACCGTTTAGAGGAAGAAAGATACCTACCTGTTTTGGGTGGTCTCAGCTCCTGAAGAAAATAGGGAGCACTATTTTTCTCCTCTTTTGAAGTGTCTATCATGATTATTTGCAGATAGAACCCTCTTAAAAAATTAGTGAAATGAATAAGCCCTTCTTCTTAAAGATGAGAAAACCAAGGTTGCATAGTAACCATTTGCCCTAATAGCCAGCAGGAACCTGTTATTAAGATCAAATTCACAGTTATTTAAAACTAAAATGTAGACTTGAGACAGTAAATGGACTTCTACCCATTCTGTACTGGATGAACAACCCAGAACTGGACTTCGGTGCACATTCTCTCTGCCACTCCCTTGATGCCTGGACTGTTTCTGGATCAACAATTTGGTACTTTATGCAATTGGTTAAGTGAGTCAGTGACTGGTCCTAGTGAGCAATATATACCTAATACTGAGCAGTTTCTTTCCAAATGAGTAAAAATAATGTATTCAGTAAGTATTAATTGAGTTCCTACAGCATATGAGGCATTATGTTAAGTCCCGGTGCTAGCCAGTGCACAATATCGAAAGTGCTTATGAAATAATAGGGAGATAAACTATCCCTTCTTTTGAAGGCATCTGGTAATATACAGACTGAATGTCAAGGAGAAAGTAGATAAAACAACAACAACAAAAAAAACCATGAGCAGCTTTACGTTTTCTCTGAAGGCCTCAGGGCGCAGGCTTAAGCCTCATGTCTGCTTCCTCTCTGGCGCCTTCCTCTGCCCTGCTTTGTCCAGGTGGACTGACCTGCTCTCTCCCCCTGTCACTGTGTCCTGCTTCCAGGGCGTGCTTGCCATTCCACCAACTCCTAGACCTAGACAGACTGTCACCTACATTTTCATTTTCTTGCTTCTTCTGATGTCAGGACTTGTAGAGTCCTAAATTGAGAGCAAAGTGGCATTTGAAGGCCTGCTGTGAGTGGGCCATTTGAAGGCCTAATATAGGGTGGGCAAGGCACAGGGGCAGGAGGAGCGGGGGTGGGGATACAGACATTGTCAGACTAGAGCCTTGAGCCTAAATTTAAGGTGCCAAGTCTAGAATCTTATTTTAACTTCTGTGAGTAAAATGATAAGAATGAAATCCAGCATGAAATGCTGAAAACTATCAAGCAACAATGATAGCAGGCACTGAGAAATAAAGAGAAAAAATGTTAAAAATACTACTTTTGATAAATATACAGTGTCAGTTATGCATAGTCACCACATAGCATAATAACAAAGACTCATTATTAAATATGTCAAGTTGATTTCATATTATTTAATTTACTTTCAATCTAAACTATTTATGTAGCTTACTTTTCAAAATGTCTTGCTTTTGTCCCATGGTTGACTGTTCAGAGCATAAAAACAATAGAGAGGACAATACCCATCCATGAGTACCCACTACATAATTATACTGTTTGATTGTTGTTTTGTAAATAGTACTGGTTAAAAATTTGTGTTTTTTCCTGTTGAAATGGAAAAAGTATTTCAATGATATTTCTAAATTGTAACAATTGTCATATTGTAATACTTGCCTTAGATGCCTTTCCTAAAGGAAATCTATTTATTTTCAGGGCTCACTAGTCTTGGCGTAATAATAGATTGTTCCTAATGTTAAATTGACAAGAAATTTAACCAGACTGTTTTAATTTGGGTAATTTCAAGATTTCTAGGTTCTATTTTCTGCTTCCCAGCAAAAACTGAACAGAGAATATTTGATTTTCTGCTCATCAGATCCTTTGTTCAAGCATAACTTTTTAAAAATAAGATTTAACCAAAAGATAATCAAAGGAAGTCTCTTTCTTGGTCATCCCTCACCCTTGATCATGCAATGTTTCTAACTCTGATAAAGTAATATTAAGTTATATTCTGATTTTAAGATTAAAACATTAATGTAGGCACTAAGGCAATCAGCTAAAACAAAACTTGGGATTAAACTTTTACAATTAAGGAAAGGAAAAAAACAGTCAGTGGTTTCGTTATTAGGTAGGCCTACGCTGACCCACTTGATGCAATTTCTTTAACACCAGTCTCTGTTATGGGGGTTGAGCTGCGATTCTTTGTCTGTCATCAATTTGATTTTTCCCCCTTTCCCTTGAAGGAGTTATTCCAGATTCTTGGCAGCCTTACTGAACTGCAGTGGAATCAAAGACTTTTATGTGTTCAAGTTTTTAATTGTAAACATTGTGACAAGCTTTGGCAAACTAGGATTTGGCAGAGTCCGTATGATGTCATAGAAAAGAATTTCCTTTGTTTTATTTAAAAGCAGTTTCCAAGTTCTTCCCCAGTCAGTCTGGCTTTTATCTCAAGCTCCAAGAGAGCCCTTCACCAGATGTTAGAACCAAGACATTATCTTTGACTACTAAGGCTGACCTGGATTACTCCCCTTCATGAATTGGATGCAGACTTCTTAAATAGCACTCTGTTTCTCCAGGCCAATGTTCTGTCTTTTCTTCCATGTATCTTGCCCCACCTATCCTCAACCTTTGTCGTAGGCAGTCCTTTCCCTCCTCAATTTCCTTAGCATAAAAGTGATTCTCAAACACTATCATCTCTTTAAAACATTGTCAAAAAGAGGTATTGATTTCCAACCTGATTTCATCCTCTATAAATAGACAAGTCACAGATGATGAATATGATGTCAATTAGTGGCAAAATATAAACAGAATATTAAAAAGTGGTTTGTTAGCACTTAGAAAAAAGTCAGTGATGAATTATAAGAATTTGCATGAATTTTCTAAGAACAAATGCAAACCAATCTCCTCCTTAGCTGTTACCCTGCATTGGGTAGCCAGAGGGACCTAGTGGAGCATTTTGAATCCATCAAAGCATTTGAAGCAGTTGCTTAGGGTGGTGTGATGGACACAGTATAGAAAACGACTGGGTGCAATGGGCACTTTTGCCAGAACAGTTAGTGAAATGGTATATTTTAGAAGCTGGTCTTTAGGGGTATGCTGCCACCCTCTAAGTTTATAATTTGGATGAGTCGTGGAAGGTTCTTTCCTTCCTTCCTTCCTTCCTTCCTTCCTTCCTTCCTTCCTTCCTTCCTTCCTTCCTTCCTTCCTTCCTTCCTTCCTTTTCTTTCTCTCTGCATTTTTTTATTGTTGTTTAAGTACAGTTGTCTGCATTTTCCTGCCACCACTTTCCTTGCCCCACCCTCAATTTTTCCGTTCCCTGGCTTTGTCCTTGGGTCCTTTATACGTGTTCCTTGAGGAGCCTCGAGGACCCTTTCCCTTCTTTCCCTGTTATTGCCCTTTCCCCTTCTCTCTGGTTACTGTCAGTGTGTTCTTTATTTCAATGTCTTTGGTTTTATTTTGCTTTTTGGTTGTATTTATACTTTTTTTCTTTTCATGCAGCACTTGTTATTTTCCAATAAACGATGTTATTTATTTATCAGATCTATTATTTGTTGTTTTTCTGCCCCCCTGGAATGCAGGTTCCACGAGGGCAGGAAATTCTGTTCAGTCTGATGAATGCATCTCAAATACCTGGATATGCCTGCATGTTGTGGGCACCTAAAAATTTTTTTGAGTGAATAAATATTAATTTTAAAAGACTTCACAATTATGTAATGGAAGAGTTATGACTTACCATTTGCTTGTGTGGGAAAAAAAGAATTTTAGTCAGATGTCAATACAGTCTACTATTATCTTCTCATTGCTAAACAAGTTAAGCATTAGCTTGTACAAAGAGAATAATTTTTTCATTGTAGAAATATTTATTAAGTACCTCCCATGTATTAGTATCTGTCATAGGTTCTGGAACTACAACAGTAAACAAACAAACATCCATAACCTCATGGAGTTGTAGTCTAATGCACTTTGTTATACACTGCCTTATCCAGTGTGACACACTCTATTCCGTATGGGCTATGCCTGGCCAATCATATTGCATTTCCTATGGTCATTAATCTTTGAATAATATGTCATGCTGGTTAAGAGTTTGGAAGTCAGTGAGACAAAGATTTGGACCTTGGCTCAGCCAGCTATTTGACTTGGGCAAGTTACTTAAACTTTGAGCCCTGGTTTTCTCATCACTAAAGCATGGGTGCTAATACCTACAGTAGAAGGTTATTTACTTAGACTGTCAGGGCCTGACCCATTCCGGATTAATGTTTTATACTTTGCATATCTTAACTTCAAAAGAAGACAATGATTTACAAAGACACTTTAGTCTGGCACTTGTGACATATACTAAGGGATGTCAAATATGGTAAGTAATAAATTTATTTATTTATTTTGTTGTTCAAGTACAGTTGTCTCCATTTTCACTAAACAAATTTAAAATGCATAGAGATGTCTTACAAAATCTTTTTTTGACTTAAATGCCATGCAAATCACCTAAAGAATTTATTACATATCTGTGAATGTTTTACATTGAATGAAAATATTCATTGACCTATAAAAGGAAAATATATATCACATAAAATTTAAATATTTAATTGTATGAGATATATAATTAATATATTTTCCTACAAATTTTTACTGCAAAATTTATAAACATACTCATTTCCTGGAAAATGGTACAAGTAGAAGCATCTAGTAATGTTTTAAGTACAAAACTTGTTTTAAAAACATGAAATTTGTTCCTAACTTGCAGAAAGAGGTTTGGGAAGACTGTTAGCCCTAGGAGTTGCCTCTTTCTGTAACAGCCACAGGAGAGGATGGTATGACAGGTCCCTGGAGAAGACCAGGCAGGGCCTCTGCCTGCCTGTGTCACCTTTCACTCTTCAAGGCTCTCTCCCAACCTATACATCTGCGGTAACTTCTCCTCTCCAGTGAACACATTTTGTTTCGTGGGATTTTTGGAATTTTCACAGCATCAAAGAGCCTCACCAGAATCATTTTCTAACCATCCTGTTTAATCCACACCACTTTGTCCATTTTGTCACCACCTGCCTGGTGTTCGCAGTCCTGGATATCACACCATCTCTTAGCACAGCATATTATAGTAAAGTGGTATTTTATTATTACACAGTGCTACTAAAACTAGATGATCATAAAAATCCCTTTCTAAAGAATCAGTTATCTAAATGTGTATAGTATTTAAACTCTCAGGTACCTTATATTCTATTGCACCATACACAATTGCTATAAGGAGTTCACGTAATAGGTAATAGAATGTATGTGAAGAATTTAGCACAATGCGTGGCTCAGGGTAATTACTTAACCAATGGCTACAATTATTATTTACAAAAAATATGGTGTATGTTTAGAGGAGAATTCCAGGGATTGTGAAGGGATTCAGTATCATGTGAGGAATTTTTGAAAAGTAATTATGCTTAACTACTCATATGTACATGATTTGTATATTCGTATTTGTTTAGAGTTCTCCCTGTACATTATCCATATTAGCTGAGGGCTTCCTTGGTGACAAAGAACCATACCAATTTAACTTATTTTATTCCCAATTCTAACCAAGCTATAAGAATATTGTAGGCACACTCTATTTGCATTAAACCAAACTAATTGCATATTTTTCTTTCCACTGAAGGACACGGGGAGTTTCTAAGATTCCTGGAAGTCATTAAATTAGGATTAATGATTACCTATACAGAGAATCTCTATTGCATGGATTGATGTTAGACAAGGTCAGGGATCTGCATTATTCATTCATTTATTCAGCCTTTCATTTTCAAATCATTCAGTAAACATTTATTGAGCATTTATCACTCCTCATTAAGTATGCTTGATGTTGGGGAATTAGATTAAAAAACGTTTAGGCTGCATTATTCAAGTGATATATATTTGTGTTGGAAGACTAGTTTGATGTGTGACATGAGAGGAGGAGGTTAACCTACTTCATCTAAGGAAGGACCCTAGATTATACCATAAAGTTTTATCTTGAATATAATTACATACCAATCCCTGATTGTACCAGTCAAGGTTCATTTTTATTTTTATTTTTTATTTTATTTTAATTCAAATGATAGAAAACTCAATCTGACCTGGCTTAAGCAAGAGAGAGAACTCATTGGCTCATATATTTGAAAAGTCCAGGGTATTCCTTGTTTGAGCAGTTCTAGATTCAATTTATTTATGCAGTCAGAGCCAAATCGCCCTTTTAATCTTGGTTCTGCATCCCTCTAGAATGTGGCATCCCTCTCAGGTAGGCTTTCTCTTAGGACTTTCCTTAGCAGCTCAGACTTTTCTCTTCTGTGTAGCAGTGCCTGTGGCCAAAGGACTGGAACTATCTGATGTGGTCATGTTCTCTTTGCTTAACTAATTACTGTGCTTAGGGGCAGAGGAACAGTGTTCGGATCGGTCCTTAAAGATCGAATGTCCAGCCCTGGACCTGCAGACAGTTTGTTCCATCTGAACCACTTGCTCTGTGAGTTGGTAAGACGTACTACCCGGACCCATTACTCAGGGAAGAGGGAATACAGCAGAGGAGCAGTCACATGAAGGGCCACAGCAAAGATCCCTGTGGCAGGCGAGGGACCGTTCAAACTGATGGCATTGGTAACAGACAGGGGAAGGGGCTTCAGATCAGCATTAATTTTATTCCTTTACTGTTTGCATTGCTGATCAGATACCTCGAGACACTGTCACTGTGCTTTTGCTTTCCTTAGTTGTGTTCTGAAACATTCCCTGTAAAAAGTATAAATATATTGTTAATCCACATCAGGATTATCCTATTTGAAAATTAAAAATGTTGACCCAAGGTCTCTTTCCAAAAACTCCAGATAAATAGGGTGGTTATGATTGATACAAACACATATGATGAAGAGTGTGCATCTAAAGACTGTGTTCTCTGTGTGCTGCTAGAGGTTTGACTATTTACAAATGTGCATTACAGACAAAGAATTTTCCCATTTTTGCAGTATCCATGCTCCAAATTTCCTAAAGACACAATCCTTTCATTTTATTTTAGAACAGAAAATACAACAAGAGCAATAGCAACACATCAAAACACTCCAATTACCTTTAAAGGCATACCGTGAACAAATTTGCTTATTTTTGGAGGGGGAAGAATTCAGTATTGTATAAGAATCCAATGCATGCATTACAGGCACCTTCACTCTGCCAGATGCTGTAAATTAACAGCCTCACATCATTACCAAAAAACCCAGCAAGACAGATCTGACCTCCATCTTTCACATTTTTCAAATGTCTGATCACTCTTTACTGTCTGTTTCTATTTAAGAGGGAAGCAGCAAAATACTGATCAGAATTGGTGTATTTGGCTGAGGCTTACAAAGTGATGAATATCATCAAGATGGTCAGCAGGCTTTTCCATCCAGATGTAGTTTCTGTAGATTTTTATTTTAGAACAATTCTCAGAAAGAAAACTGTTCCTGCCTGGATGACACAATGTTGGTTTCTAGCACTAAATCTGGGCAGGGATAGGGCTCTGGAGTGTCACCATTTATTATGCATATAAAATGTAATACTCCAGTTTTCAGCAAGGCACCACTCCCACCCTCCTCTGTGCTTGATGTTCTAGTCTGGAGCCCTCTGGCTCAGTATTTTGTTGGGGTGAAAGAGGCATGTTGCCTGATTATGGAGGTGAGGACCTGAAGTTCTCACTGCTCCTTATACAGAATTTCAAAAAGGCTTCCATAATGGGCATGGCCTCCATTTCTGGAGACTTTCCAGGATTCTGAGGATCAGAATGACTTTCTTCTCATTTGTATCATGCTGTTGTAGATTTAATTTTCCTGCTGCCTGGTAAGTCATTTATAATTTTTATTTTCTTTTTTAAGTATATTTTATTGATTATGCTATTACAGTTGTCCCATTTTTTTCTCCCCTTTATTGTCCTCCACTGTGTACTTCCCCTCCCATCAGCATTCCCCCATCTCCTTAGTTCATGTCCATGGTTCATACATATAAGTTCTTCGCCTACTCCATTCTTATACTATTCTTAACCTCCCCTTGCCTATTTTGTATATACCATTTATGCTTCTTATTCCCTGTACCTTTTCCCTCATTCTCCCTGCTTCCCCCTCCCCGCTGATAACTCTCCATGTGATCTCCATTTCTCTGATTCTGTTCCTGTTCTAGTTGTTTGCTTCGTTTGTTTTTGTTTTTGTTCTGAGGTCCAGTTCTTAATAGTTGAGTTTCTTGTCATTTTACTGTTCATAGTTTTGATCATCTTCTTTTTCTTAGATAAGTCCCTTTAACATTTCATATAATAAGGGCTTGGTGATGATGAACTCTATAAACTGGAACTTATCTGGGAAGCACTTTATCTGCCCTTCCATTCTCAATGATAGCTTTGCTGGACAGAGTAATCTTGGATGTAGGCCCTTGCCTTTCATGACTTTGAACACTTCTTTCTAGCTCCTTCTTGCTTTCAAGATTTCTTTTGAGAAATCAGCTGATAGTCTTCTGACAACCCCTTTGTCTCCTTTTCTCTTGTTGCTTTTAAGATTCTCTCCTTATCTTTAATCTTGGGTAATGTAATTATGAGATGCCTTGGTGTGTGCTTCCTTGTGTCCAACTTCTTTGGGACTCTCTGAGCTTCCTGGACTTCCTGGAAGTCTATTTCCATTGCCAGATTAGGGACATTCTCCTTCATTATTTTTCCAAAAACTTTTCAATTTTTTGCTCTTCCTCTTCTCATTCTGGCACCTCTATGATTCAGATGTTGGAAAGTTTAAAGTTCTCCCAGAGGTGCCTAAGCCTCTCCTCATTTTTTTGAATTCTTGTTTCTTCATTCCATTCTGGTTGAACGTTTATTTCTTCCTCTTGTTCCAAACTGTTGATTTGAGTCCCAGTTTCTTTCCTGTCACTGTTGGTTCCCTGTACATTTTCCTTTATTTCACTTTGCATAGTCTTCACTTCTTCCTCTATTTTGTGACCAAACTCAATCATTTCTGTGAGCATCCTGATTACCAGTGTTTTGAACTGTGCATCTGATATGTTGGCTATGTCTTCATTGCTTAGTTGTATATTTTTTGGAGCTTTGATCTGTTCTTTCATTTGGGATATATATGTATATATCCCATGGGCATGCCTGTTATGTTGTAAGGGGAGGAGCCTCCTTAGGTATTGGCCAGGGTGGGGCAACCCATGTAGCTGCATTGTCTGGGAGGAGTCCAAGAGGGAACAAAGCTGCTTGCTTGGCTCTTGGTGGGCTTTTGGTCACTTCCACTGTTACAGAACAAAGGGCACACATACATACAGGGCCAAGGGGGGAGGTCAGGATATACTATTACCAAAAGGACCCCCTACTGGGCTTGACTGTCTATCACCAATAAGAAAGAGGTCTCTCAATGCCAGAGATTTGTGAAAAGGAGAGGAGATATTTATTTAATGCTATACAGACTTAAAGTAGTGACCTAAGGTCTTCATTAAAATATCAAAGTCCTTTAGGATACCCACAGACACCCACAGTGCTTCCTTATCCCCCTGCCCTAATTTGGGGTACTATAACTCCAGAAAAGAAGAACACATCCGTGTTTCAGGCTGCTGGTACCATCAGCTGTGTCCCCATCCAGGCAGGATCTCTGATTAATCCAAAACCATGTGGCACCTTCTCATGGCCTACTGGCAAGAGCTCTTTCACCCTTCTTCCAGGCAAAGTTTCCCCTGCTTCCCAGGCCACGCGGCCAAAGGGAGCACTCCAAAGCCACGTGGTCCTCCTCTATGAAAGCTGCAGGGGTCCCCATTCTGGTGAAAACTGCATGGTTCTTCTCTCCACTAGAGCTGTGGGGGTCTGCACTCTGGCCAAACCACATGGATCTCTTTTCCTGGCAAAGCCAAGAGGGGGTCCCCACTCTGGCAAAGTTGCATGGCACTCTCCAATGGCTGCCGTGTCTGGGTTTAAATCCCTGAGCCAATGTTTCTCTGTACCCCCACTTCCAACTCCTTCTACAATCAGTTACACCTGCCAGCATCCCTGTATTATTCCAAGTTTACTGGGCTTCCATTGTGAGTCTGGGCAGGTATTGCCAATGTCATGGAGCCAATCTTGTCCAAGCTCTCACACAGGTTCTGTAACTTGGGGAACCTACCCTCCAGTTACATCTTTGCGGAGAAGTTCATTTCCATCCCCCTGGCTCAGAGCATGGCCACCACTATTTAACATATCTAAGTGGCCAGCCAAAGGCTATAGATATGTTAAATGACCATGTCATGGATTAGCTGCAAAGCTGTGGCTGTACAAAACAGCCCTGCATGTTCCTGCTCCATGTGTCCCTTCCCCCAACTCACACCTGTGGGGGAAGGGGTGAGAACATCTTATATACCTTTCTAATATTCCCTGGACACCTTGAGTCCTGGACCCCATTCCAAATCCCTTTTGGGGGCCCCCCCTCTTGGCTGTACCCTGTATCACCACCGCTACCCACGAGCAAATTGGGCCCTTCTGGTGCTGATTCCCAGGTACGTGGGCTTGTGTAGATTCTACGACCCCGTGGGTCTCTCAGATGAACTCTGCTGTGAGGCTGGAAGTTTCTCCCACTGCTGGAACCCTCACAGATTTTTTACAGCCAGAGATTTTGAGGCTTGCTTTTTGCATGCTGGAATCATGGGTTGTGTGGTCTGTCTTGCTTTCCAGTTGTTCCTCCCAGTTTAGCCTGCACACAAATGTGGGACTACCTGGTCCATCAGCCACTGCCTTGCATCCTCCCCACCCCAGCTGGTGGTCTCCACCCCTCCTACCAGTCTGGGTGAATGTTTCTTGTTTAACTCCTTGGTTGTCGGACTCCCATACAATTCAATTTTCTGAAGGTTCTGGTTATTATTATTATTTTTTAATTTGTTGTTGTTTTTCTTTTGGTTGTATGAAGAGACAAAGTATATCTATCTATGCTTCTGTCTTGGCTGGAAGTCTCATCTATCATTTTGCTATCCACTCTCTGCATTCATATATATGATTCAGGGTTATTTCTGTTTTGTTGTTATTGTTGTTTTTGTTGTTGTTGTTGTTATCAATGTTTACTGAGAGTAATTTTTAAAATAAGAGGGAAAAATGTTTTTACTATTTTGGAACCAGATGTCATCTAATTTATGTCTTTTTTAAGGTAAAAAGATTTTTTCATTTACAGTTTACATTCAATATTATTTTATATTAATTTCAGATGTAAAGCATAGTGGTTAGACAGTCATATACTTTACACAGTGTTCCCCTCAATATTTCCAGTACCCACCTGGTACCATACACAGTTATTACAATATTATTGACTATATTCCCTACGCTGTACTTTACATCCCCATGACTATTTTGTAACTGCCAATCTGTACTTCTCAATCCCTTCATCTTTTTTATCTACTCTTCCAATCCTCTTTACCTCTGCAACCATCAGTCTGTTCTCTATCTATTAGTCTGTTTATGTTTTGTTTGTTCATTCATACTGTTTAGATTCCACATATAAGTGAAATCATATGGTATCTACCTTTCTTGGACTGACTTATTTCATTTAGTATAGTACCCTCTAGGACTATCTATGCTGTTGCAAATGGTAAGATCTTATTCTTTTTTATAGCTGAGTAATATTCCATTGTACATATGTAGCACCACTTTTTTATCCAGTCATCTACAGATGGGCATTTGGGTTGCTTTCATAGCTTGCCTATTGTAAATAATGCTGTAATGAACATTAGGCTGCATATATTCTTACAAATTAGTGTTTAGTGTTTCTTCAGGTATATAGTATATTCAGAGGTAGAATCAGTGGATCCTAAGACAGTTCCATTTTTAGTTCTTTGAGGAAACTCCATACCATTTTCCATAGTAGCTGCACAAATTGGCATTCCTACCTATATTACAAGAGGGTTCTCTTTTCTCTATATCTTTGCCAACACTTGTATTTTTGTGATTTATTGATGATAGCCATTCTGACAGGTGTGAGGGGATATCTCATTGTAGATTTAATGTGCATTTCACCGATAATTAATGATGTTGAACATCTTTTCATATGTCTATTGTCCATTTGTATGTCTTCTTTGGGTAAGTGTCTATTCAGGTCCTTCACCCAATTTTTATTGGGTTGTTTTGTTTATTCTTTTTAGTGTTGAATTGTATGAGTTCTTTATAAATTTTGGGTATTAACCCTTTGCCAAATGTATGATTGATGAATACGTTCTCCAGTTCAGGGGGCTGTCTTTTTACTTTGCTGATGGTTTAATTTGCTGTGCAAAACCTTTTTAGTTTGATGTAGTCTCATTTGTTTATTTTTCTTTTGTTTCTCTTGCCTAAGTAGACATATCAGAAAAAATATTATTATGAAAAATGTTTGAGATTTTACTGTCAATGTTTTCTTCTGGCAATGTTATGGTTTTGAGTCTTACATTTAAGTTTAATCCATTTTGAGTTTATTCTTATATGTATGGTGTAAGAAGGTGATCCAGTTTGACTTTTTTTCATGTACCTGTACAATTTTCCCAAAACCATTTATTGAATAGACTGTTTTTACCCTATTTTATGTTCTCATCTCCTTTGTCAAATATTAATTGGCATGGGTTTACTTCTGGGCCCTCTGTTCTGTTCGGTTGATCTATATAATTATTTTTATACCAGCACCATGCTGTTTTGATTATTATATTCTAGTATTATAGTTCTGTGATTTTCAATCATTTGCATCTCATGGCACATATAAACTAACTGCTAAACTTCTGTGGCGCATCAAAAATACATATTTTGCCAATCTGGCAAAAAGGTATAATTTTGATTCATTCACACCAGATGGCTATTATTGTGTTGATCATTGTTATTATTTTTATTTTACAGTCTAAGGGAAAAGAGGTCAGTCAGTGCCTCTGACTAAAGAGTCAAGTATTGCATGTTTTAAAAATTCTTACAGCACACTGGTGTGCCATACTACACCGGTTGAAAAATTGCTAGTACAGTTTGATATCAGATAGCATGATAGCACAAACTTTCTTCCTCTTTCTCAAGATTGCTGTGGCTCTTTGCAGTCTCATGTGGTTCTATATAAAATTTTGGATTATTTGATTTACTTCTCTAATACGCTATTGGTATTTTGATAGGGATCACATTGAATCTATAGATTGCTTTGGGTGATATGGACATTTTAACAATGTTAATTCTTTCAATCCATAAATCCAAAAGAAATTTTTAAATTTCTTCCTTTAGTGTTGTGTAATTTTCCAAAAACAGGCCTCTTACTTCATTGGTTAAATTTATTCCTAGGTATTTTATTTTATTTTTTTTCTTGGTGCAATTGTAAATGAGATTGTTTTCTTAGTTTCCTATTCTGAGAGTTCATTATTGCTGTATAAATATAATTTATAACTCTCTTGACCTCAGTTTTCTCATCTGTAAAATGAGCTAAAGGTGAAAATTTTATCATTATTGTTTTCATATTTATATAAGAGTGTGTGTGTATATCTTTTACATTTCTAGTTTATTGGTCTAGGACAAAATTTTCGTGTCAAGGAGGCCTAAAAATTAAACATCCTATATGTTTATTAATTTTGTTTTGGGTGTCCCATATAAAAGTGATTAGTTAATTGAAATATATTTTAAAATGGACATCTTCCAACAAGACCAAACCATACAAAAAGAAATGTGATTAATTACTAATTGCTGTAGCATGCGATCTTTGTAGCTTTGAAAAAATGACTTTCTAAAATGGAATAAATATAATCTTAGGTGATACAATTAGAAAGTTTTAAAATTTATAATTTATAATTTAAAAATACTAACTTTATATAGGAACTCTAACACATCTTTATTTTTTAGTTGAGCCATTTATTCTAGTAGGATTCAGCTGCTAACTCAGGAATTGGAGAATTAAAGATTTTTCTTTTCTTTTTTTTTTTTTTTAAGATTTTGCTTACTTTTAGAAAGGGGAAGGGAGGGAGAAAGAGAGGGAGAGAAACATCAATGTGTGGTTGCCTCTCGTGTGCCCCCTACTGGGGACCTGGCCTACAACCCAGGCATGTGCCCTGACTAGGAATTGAATCAGTGATCCTTTGGTTCGCAGGCCAGCACTCAATCCACTGAACTATACCAGCCAGGGTGAATCAATGATTTTTAAAACATTTTTAAATGGTTCTATGCTCTTCTGTTGTTAAATCTTGGGATATAACAGGTCCTCTTTGTGAATTCACTCTTATCAAGCCAATTATAAAATAATACAATTTAAAACAAATTTCAACCCATATTTGGGATTTGAGTATTACCCATAATTCTGATACATAAGTCCAAAGAGACATATTTCTTATTTATGTGTCTCTGTTTTCCTTTCCCCCTCCCCAGCTTCCTTCATTTCTCCTTTTCTCTCCCAAATGCCTTTAGTTCTATTTTGTCACTAAGAAAAAGTTTCTACATGTCTGCCCAAAGGCCAAAGGTGAATGCCAAGTAAACTCAGTCATCTCTTTGAGGATTAATAATGGGGTTTCTACCCAGCATGCCTTAGGTTTGCTGTGTTTAAGTTTTGCCAAGGTAAATCTCTGGGCAGCCCAGTATTTGCTTTGAAGAAGACTTGACAAAAGTTTAATTACTTGGTTGGGTTTACTTTTTGACAGGTCAGCAGAAAACTGCTTTATTTAATCCACATTAATACATTTAAGTAAGATTCAGGAAATAAAGAGTATTGGCTTTGGCAGCAGGGCTGGGCAACAACAAATGCAGGGAGTTCTTGGGTGAGACACCAATAGGCATATTTATCTCTGGGAAAAATATCACATGAATTCATAAAGACACCAGTTTTCCAGTTATGTGGACATCAGTTGTTTCTAGACAAAGTTGGGTAGAGAGGGGAACATTGGGCCCTGGCTTAGGTTGATCATGTGACCATGGTCTCTCACAGTAACCACATCAACAAAACCATGGGTTCCCTGAAAATCTTTCTGGAAGCTTTAGTGAAAACCTCGCAATGGAAAACTTGAAGTTGAATTACCATGCACTAGGAATGAAGGAATAAAAATCGGGGTTCAGGTACAGAATGAATGTTACCAAAAGCTAGAGGGAGAGGAAGGCAATGAAAAAGTAATTAAAGTTGTTCTGAATAGACATGTGCTCCTGTATGCAGTGTCATCGAAAAGAGAGGCCAGTGACATTTGGTCATCTTTTGAAGTCCAAATGGCTTATATTTCCCAGGAATGACCAGGCCTTGAGAATCTGACTCATGCTTACCAAAATATTTGCATGACTGAGGTAGACACCAGAATGATAATTTATTAACAAAGGAAAATATAACTACTCTGTGGCCTGGGAGTACACATGAGAGGATGATCAACACTGTTCTTCTTTGTAGACAAACCTCCGTGAGAAGCTTCACATGGTTAGAAACCATGGAAAAATACAGTGATTTCAGGAATAAAAATTTGTATCATCAGTCTGTTCTTTCCCCACAGTTCAACAACTTGGGAATTGGAGTTTTTTTGCGATCCTGGACTTAGAACAAGGGGGCTTTAAATAAACTCAATGTGACATGGCATCAGTTCAGGAACATGTTGATGCCTCCATCTCCTGAGAGGGATACACGTGCCAGATGGGCCGGGGTAGTCACAATCTGATGGCAATAGCTTCCAGAATCCAGCTCAGCAGCAGAGAAGCTTTGCAACTAAGCTGGAATAAGTATAGCAATCTCCTTTTCAATTTACTTTTTTTCAGAATTTCTCAAATCCTACCCTTAAACCCACTTCCTATTTGATAACTGAGTGCTCCTGGGAACAGCTTTATTCACAGATAATGTTTACCCACCATGACTCTCCAGCATCCAACCCTCTCTTTCTTTGACCAACCAACCTGGGCAATTAAGTGGCAATAGAATAGAAGTCACCACCCATATATTTCAAATTTCCACATCGGCCAGTCCTCAGAATTGCAGCATGGCTTTTGGTTGAATATTGTGGTAGGGAGAGCTGTTTCAGAATGTTTCATTTGTTACTTACTCCTACGTTCTTTACTCTGTAGATCAGGAAGCTATTATGGTGGTTCTGTGATTACTTAAGGACATTGGTTCTTCAGCTCCTGAGTTTGTAATTACAGATAACTCCATAAACTGATTCAGAGACCTCCTGGACCCACTTATGAGGCTGTCAGCGTTCCATTTTCAATCTCAATCTCCTATACCCTCCCTCTGGCCAGAAGACTACAGTTACAGTTCTGGTCTCTAGAAATTGGCATTAGCTCAGAGCCAGAGTGCTGTAGTACAAAACTGTTCGAGCATCACACTCCCTAGTGCAAAGTTATCCCAGTTAATGCTATAGGTTTCTGTATAGATTGATAATAAGAATAAATAACGTTCATTGAGCACTTATTGCATATCAAACACTATTCTAATACTTGCTTTTAAATGTTCTAAATTCCAGTGTCTCCTTTGCCAAGTACCCAAAGACATTGGCATAAAACATATTTTTCTGGGTCCAGCCAGGGAGCACATAGAAGGGATAGGCAAGTATTCCTATTTTGTGAAAGGAGAATTGCCTTAAAATAATAAATAGTTCTGCAGGCTGGATAACCAAAAGCAAAACAGAACAAACACAGAGACCTGGTAAATGTCCCCTATTGTACACGTATGCAGGTCTACCTCATCCCTTTAACTGCTGTGTAGTATTCCACTGATTCAATTTCCCGTAGTTTTCCACTACTCCTTCAACAAACATAGTTCTATTTACTGCTACTTCAAACTATACTTCATGAGTATTTTTATGGCTCTGAGCACGTGGATGGAAAATTTTTCTAGGATTTGTACCAAAAGAAGGGTTTCATTTTCAAGTTTGTATTTTACCTCTATGTTGAAGGGGCCTGGTCACTCCCAGAAAATACAAGCCATTTGGACTTGAAAAGGTGACCGAATGTTGCTGGCCTCTCTTTCAGATGACACTGCATTCAGGAGCACATGTATATTCGGAACATCTGTAAATTTTTTTCATTTTCCTTCTCTCCCTCTAGCTTTTGCGACTGAAAGAGAAACTTCAAAGTAATTAGAGTTATGAATTATGGCTTTTCAGAAAAAATACCCTGATGAATAGAAAATGAAACTTTTCCAAACAAAGAAACACACAAGAAACTACGACAACAACAACAAAAAAACCCACTTCCACAAGCAATCTTTTCCCAATAATGAAAATCAACCTTTATAAGGATTTCAGAAAACTGAAAAAGCTTGGATAGATAATTTATGCCCCTGAGATTCTGAGTAGGAACAATTAAAACTAGAATAGGCTTCAACTTTCAAAAGGTAAATTTTAAAAATATTTAGTTTTCTAAGCCAAATATATATAGCATGTGATTTTATATATCCAATGCCCTCCTCCTTCCTCCCCCACAAGCTTACAGGAAAGCATTGTTTATTTTTGACATTTGGGAAGCTGTTTCAGCCCCAGTGTTGACTGATAGCAATAGATACAAGGATTAGTAAAAGAAATGTGTTCAGTGAGTCACCAGCATAAGAGCTAAAACAGGTCACATTCCAAGGTAAATGAAGCGGGTCTCAGCATCACCCCATAGGGTTTTGAAGATGTGATTGAAAACTCAGAAGGGAGAGATATATATTTGCCAAGAAACATCAATGCTTTTGACTGCTTTCAACCTAGACTGTTTGGTGGCTTTACCAGACAGCTGATGAGGTCTGGAGGTGAGGCTATAAAGCTCAAGTCAAAAACCCTATTGAAGTGAATTTCCTTTAGCTTTTTATTTTAAATGCATGGATGTTTCCGGGTGAAAAATTTGAAATGAAAGATGTTAGCATGAAGTGATAGGCCAGTTCTCACTCATGTCTAGGCAGGTCTTTCTAATTTTTCAGCAAGGGTCAAAAGCCAGAAGATTTCATGTTATACACATATTCCTACTCATATCCTATTAATGTTATTTCTCAAGAAAATCAACCTAAAAACAAAAAAGCTTGTCAATAACATTATCTTAATAATGAAAGTTAACCTCTATATAGATACCAGAAAACTGAAAAAAAAGTTAGGATAGACAATATTTTTTATTTCATATCTCACATTATAGTAACATCACAGATACTTGATCATGTTTTCCAGTAAAGGAGCTTCATACAGATCAATTCTGATCTCATCATAAATGATCCTAGATTATCTGTTCACTTTGCAATTAAAAAGGTTTCTCTAATTTGTTGATGAATCTATACCTTTGGGTATAATTGTTATTAGTATGAATTTGTAAGGGCCAAATATGAGGACCGATATTATCTCCTTCAAGTTTCCACTGCTTCTTTTCTAATTAAGAATATCTATGCCCTGGCTGGTGTGGCTCAGTGGATTGAGCACTGGCCTGTGAACCAAAGGGTCGCTGGTTAGATTCCCAGTCAGGGCACATGCCTGGGTTGCAGCCCAGGTCCTCAGTATGCAAGAGGCAACCACATATTGATGTTTCTTTCCCTCTGTTTCACCCTCCCTTCCCCTCTCTAAAAATAAATAAATAAATAAATAAATATTTTAAAAAATTATCTTAAAAAATATCTAGGATTCCTTCCTTCATCCAGTGTGGGCTCTTGTTTGAGCTTGGCATTTAATTCTGTTGTATGGTCTCTGGTGAACTTACTTATTTGGAATTAAGTGATATGACTTTGGCTTTCTTCTTTATTCACTGTGGCTCTTTTAAAAAAACAACTTAGCAAAAAAATATAGCATTTGCTATGGGATGAATTGTGTCTCTTCAAAAATTCATAGATTGAAGGTTCTGGCCAAGATGGAGATGTAGGTAGAAGCCCTCTGCTTCCTCACACAACCAAAAGGAGGATAACAACCAATCTAAAATCAATGAACAACCAGAAGTACCAGAAAATCAAACTGTATGGAACTCCAACAATCATGGAATTAAAGAAACAGTCAACTAGACCAACCAGATTGGTAAGGTGGTGGACAGAGAGAACCTGAAAGCCTGTGGACCATAGGGGTGGGGCTAGCTGCGGTAGGGTGATGGGCTGTGTGGGCGTGGCTGGCTGAAGGGGAAACTGAGACTCATAGCTGGCTGTGGACTATGGAGGTTGGCAGTTGTTGAGGTGGGAGAAACTCCCAGTCTCACATGAGAGTTCGTTGGAAAGTGGGCTAGAGATGAGCAGGTGAACTGCATTGTTCCCTCTCTGGCCCCTCCCCCACAGGCAGTGCCACAGCACAGCAAAGAG
This sequence comes from Carollia perspicillata, assembly GCA_004027735.1. NCBI lineage: Eukaryota > Metazoa > Chordata > Mammalia > Chiroptera > Phyllostomidae > Carollia > Carollia perspicillata. Next base: position 55,183 of record PVKM010001330.1, on the reverse strand, counting down.
GGGTGCCCTGCCTGGGTGAATACCTAAGGTCCCACCCCCTTACAACTTAACAGGTGTCCCAGACAAAGAAATATGGCCCAAATGAAAGAACAGAGCAAAACCTTAGAAGGAAAGCTAAGCGATGAGGAGATAGCCAACCTATCTGATGGAGAATTTAGAGCCCTGGTAATCAAAGTGCTCACAGATCTGATTGAGCTTGGTCAAAAAATGAGAAAACCAATGAAAGATACCCAAAATGAAATAAAGCAAAATATTCAGGGAACCAACAGTGACAGGAAGGAAACCAGGAATCAAATCAATGATTTGGAACAAAAGGAAGAAATAAACATCCAACCAAAACAGAATGAATAAACAAGAATTCAGAAAAATGAAGAGAGACTTTTGAACCTTTGGGAGAACTTGAAATGTTCCAATATCCAAATTATAGGGGTGCCAGAAGGAGAAGAACAACAGCAAAAAATTGAAAACTTTTTTGAACAAATAATGAAGGAAAACTTCCCCAATCTGGCAAAGGAAATAGACTTTCAGGATGTCCAGGAAGCTCAGAGAGTCCCAAAGAAGTTGAACCCAAAGAGGAACACAGCAAGGCACATCATAATTACATTACCCAAGATGAAAGATAAGGAGAGAATCTTAAAAGGAGCAAGAGGAAAAGAAGAAGTTACCTACAAAGGAGTTCCCATAAGACTATCAGCTGATTTCTCAAAAGAAACCCTGCAGTCAAGAAGGGGCTGGAAAGAAGTATTTGAAGTCATGCAAGACAAGGACCTACATCCAAGATGACTCTATCCAGCAAAGCTTTCATTTAGAATGGAAGGGCAGATAAAGTGCTTCCCAGATAAGGTCAAGTTAAAGGAGTTCATTATCACCAAACCCTTATTATATGAAATGTTAAAGGGACTTATCTAAGAAAAGGAAAATAAAAAAACATGTATAGTAAACTGACATCAAACTCACAACTATCAACAAATGAACCTAAAAACAAAAAGAAAGAAAAACAATGAAAACAAAAACTAAGCAAACAACTAGAACAGGAACAGAATGAGAGAAATGGACATCACATGGAGGGTTTTCAGTGGGGAAAGGGAAGGTAGGAATGGTGGGGGAAGGTACAGGGAAGAAGAAGCATAACTGGTAGGCACTAAATAGATGGGGAGAGGTAAAAAGTGGTGTAGTAAACAGAAACTCAAAGAACTTATATGTACAACCCATGCACATGAACTAAGGAGGGGGATGGGAATGCTGGAGGGTTTCGGGGTACAGAGGGGAGGGAGGAAAAGGGGAAAAATTGGGAAAACTATAATAGCGTAATCAATAAAATCTACTTTAAAATGTGTATGTTTAAAATGGACAGCAAATACATAGAATGAAATGTTTTAAAAAGTTTCATATGTTGAAATGCTAACTTCTACTAGCTCAGAATGTGACCATAGTTGGAAATAGGGTCGCTATGGAGGTAATTAAGTTTCTATAAGCCCATTAGGGTGGGCCCTCAGCCAAGGACCGGTGTCCTTGTAAGAGGGAATTTGGACACAGACAGAGATAGAAGGAAGGCAGCTGGGCAGACTAATACAGCACAAGTCCTTTATTCTTCATACTTTCCTGCTTGAAACTCCTCACACATTCTTAAATTTATTTGTCCAATACACTTTATACACAAATAAAAGGTCATAACAGGATTGTTTCTCTTTGAAACCGAACATGGTATGACACACACAATCTTCACCTAGGACATATTTTAAACTTGGGCCATCAAAATGACATCTATTATCTCTGCCTGTGGTTTGTGTGTCATTTTAACTCTCCTAGAGCCCTGGTTCCCTGGAACCCAAGGCAGGTTTTACCTGCATTGCGTATATACTCTAGGATCTCCACTAGCATGAGCATTGGCTTTTTTCAGATTCTTTCTTCTCTGAGCAACGGAATGGTTCAGTCCTTTCACCCCCTGCTATGCTACATGACAGGCAAAGTGGAATTCAGTGTCAGGGTAACCCCGAAAAATATTACCAAAATTAATCCTTTAGAGGTGTGAGTGAGAAGAGCAATCATGTGGTGACAGACACAGAGGGGAAAAAAAGGGGGAGTCTGCTCTGCCAAGGAGGCTCAAGTTCTGAAGTGCTCCTCTGCCAAGTACACGTTTTCTTAGGTTGGCAAGGGGTAAAGGGAATGGTACCTTACCTGCCTCCCATTCCAACCAAACTCAGGGAGCTGTAGAGGATGCTGTCCAGTTGACTCACCCTAACCATTTATGTAGAAACTAAAAGCAGCCTTTTCAAACAAAGTTGAGGCCTGATGGAAGATCAGAATGATATCACTGCAGAAATAATCAATGCCAGCTATGGATGGACGATCACATATCACCAGATAGCTGATGAAAACCAACAGAAGGAACAAGATGAACTAATGGAACTAGTGATCCAATGTTATAAAGAAAATGATTCAAGGAATAGATGAAAACAACAACAAAAAAACACTTAAAATATCTTTACAGAGTCCAGTGGCTATTATTTATTATAAGCAAAACAAAGATGAGGGCACAGGGAGGAAGAGGCTCCTATAAAGATGAGTAATTAGAGGACACAAATTGGTTCTAAAAATTAAAAATCTCATTGGCAAAGTAGAAAAAAAATCAAATGCAAGTGATGAAAACAGAATGAACAATGCTGAAGGCTGAATTAGTTCTGGGTAATAAAATATTTCAAAATCTGGAGAAAAAAAGTGATGGAAAAATAACTAAAAATTGAAACAAGAATTTTAATGCACAATGTTAAATACCCACCTAATAAGAGTTTTAGAAAAAAGAGTGTAAGAAATGGAAGACATGAATAAGTTTAGTTTAGCCGTCTGTTTCCCAAAACATACTGATCATCCAGTCACCTGGGAAGCTGTTGGAAAGTGGAGTTCCATGGGCCCCATTCCAAGGGATGTGGGTTTAATTGGTCCAAGGTGTGGCGTGGGACTCCGGACTCTAAAGAGCTCCTTATTGGGAAATAATTGGCTTAGTCCCTAGACACGGGTGACTCAGCTCCATTAGCTGTTTGGCCCACGAGGGCTGCACTCGATGGACATGAGCTCCAATCTAGGAGTTGTTACTCCTCATCCTAAACCACAATGCTGACTCAGTGTGCTGTATCTGAGGTCATATGTATCTCGTGTGGTCAGAACCCAAGCCACAAAAAATAATATCTGTGGTTTTTGCTTTATTTGAGTCTAAACATGTTCTAGATGACAAACTAACAAAATTTGTAAAATATGTTTTGTATTTCTAACTATTAGAAACTGTTATCATTTATTTCTGACCCACCAATTGATGTTGGAAGGCTTAAATTTCACGAATAAGATAAAAAGCTTGGCAAGAATTTTGCAGTCAAATTGCAGCTATTCCCTTCATGTGGATTTAATTGAGATTAAATTATGTTAAAAATTAAAGATTTATCACATATCACTACAGGATTGTTTTGTCTGATGTGAAGACCCTAGAGTTGCCTTTTCGTGCTATCAAATTTATTATTAAGAGAGAATGTCTTACACTGACCACATCTTCACAAGTCGCATTAAGTAAAGCTTCTAGAAAAAGGTACATGCTCTAAGCACTGAGCGGTAGGATCAGAATCACACAGGAAATGACCAACCCATAATCCAGTTGGATCAATAAAGTCCTTATTCAGACTGTGGATGCTTGAATTCACTGCTCTTCTTGCATATTTAAAGGTAGAGAATACAGATTCTCTGCAGAGAGCCACCGAGAGAAGGTATGTCGTCCCCGTAGTGGAATGCTAGAGTATTAGGTGGTGTGAAAATAAGTCAAATTTTTCTTTTTTACCTCAAAGAGTTATTGTGAGGATTAGGAAAGAAAATGTGTGTGGGCGGAAGCACGCTGTAAATTCCGCACACTAGTCAGATGGGAAGCACTTATGTTAGCATCATTTTTATTATTATCGAAGCACCGGCAGACTCCTGAAGGCTCTCTCCTTTCTTTCCTGTTTGCATTTATTTTCTTGCTGCGCCCTAATACAGTGACGTAGATCCATCCAACACTGTGACTGCGTTTCTCTGCAGGGCTCCTTTCCCACTCCCTGACTTCCCTCCAGTGTGCTTCTTTGTTCCCTTCCTTAGCCTCCTTTAAAAATGCTTTCTGACTTTTCTCAATATTAAAGAGGAAGAAAGAAGTACACCGTGGAAACATTTGTAGCAATCAGTTTTGTGAGTGACTGCTATCGGTTATGGCTAAACTAGGCCTCACTGTGCTGAGTTTCTGTTCGTCTGTCCAGCTGGCAGCGCTTCCCTTTGAAGGATCAGACAGCCCGCCAATGTCTTTGATATGCCTAATGGTTAAATATTTCTCATTTTCTAATCAGTAAAGAAGGCTAAAATAAAATTTGGCTTCAAGGAAATCTCTTTGTTCAGCTAAGTATGTGTTGGAATTTTCAAAAGATTATACTCCTCTCAGGTCCAATAAGTTAGAGGGAAATTTTGATTACAGTGCCTGGTACTTGTGGCGAATGTGATTAAAAACTGATTAAAGGCCTATCGAAAAGGCAGCAAAGATACTGGCTATAATTTTAGAAGTTAATAAAAATCATGACCTCCATGTTTCTGAATTTCTTTTGAAACTAAAGAACATTTGCTTGAACTGAGGCAATAAAAACAAAACTGTATCCTAGTAATCAGCTCCTAAAGATTGCATGTCCAGGGGAGAGGAGACCCCAGCAATCTTACTTCAACTGTTACCTATTTATGTATTTGTTTATACATGCTAAGAGGCCAGTATGACACATTCTTTTTTCCCTCTCTTTAAATTGAAGACATGCTGAGTGCCATCTGCAGAACACAGGAATAAAGTACTGATTCTATCAGAAAAAAATGCTAACGTTTCTTTGGTCTTGATTTAGACCCACAGGGGTGTCCAACCTTTTGGCGTCTCTGAGCCACATTGGAAGTAAAATTGTTGTGTTGGGCCACACGTTAAATACACAAACACTAATGAAAACGGATGAGCACAGAAAAGGTCCTTGCATAATTTACGATTTTGTGTTGGGCCACATTCATAGCCATCCTGGGCCGCATGTGGCCTACAAGCCATGGCTTGGACACCCCTGCTAGAGTAAAATTTATGTAAATTATCAAAAAAAGGTAGGAGCTATGACCTTAGTAATTTCCTGATAAATTTCAAGCTAGATCAACATATTATTGGTCCATACCAAATGATAAATTTTGCATTCATCCTGTATAAATTTGTTCTGAGATTTATGATTATATTTTTGTTATTAAAGGAAAACAAAATGTAGTCTGGTCACATCTTACAGCTAATGAGTGGTAACCTTGACCTCTCTCGGGCATGTGGTTATTTGAGAGCTTGTATTTGAAAAACGCCTGGAACTGGCAACATTATTGATGTGCAGCTCACTTTTTGCATTTTCAAAAATTATCACAAGTGAGTCTGATGTCCACAGAAATATGTTAGGAGTTTGAAAACAATAGTACCATGTCCTTTGTTGTTCCTGTTATTATAAGAGTCTTTGCGTAGAAACAGTTATAAATACAATATCACATTTAAGTATTTATGAGAAAATAGCAAGTTTACACTGTAGTTAAATAAGAAGAAGTGAAGACTAAAATTTAAAATAGACTTTGTCACATTTTTGACAAGGCTGGCACTTTCGTTCTTGGTTTCTATTTTTTACCATAGAAAAATGTTTCTAGGGAACCTCAAGTGAAAACACGTTAGACATAGACTCACATTGTAGATATATGTGGAGTAAATATAGCTCTTTATTTGTTCTTCTAAGAAACAAATCATATTCTTCCTTGTATATTACTATTTTTGATATATAACACCCCATTCTTAGATTCCACACTCTTCGAGAGTTGAATGCCTTCCCCAGGTGCAGCCAAAATCCTTGTCCTACAGGTGTGTTGATATTAGATACATGGAGAAAAACTCAAGTTTGTGCTTCACGTCTGTATCGTCAGGCCTGGAATCAGTCTTCAGGAGAAAGACTTGTAAACTGTCAATGCAAAGCAGGATGAAACAAGTACTTTAGTGATGACATAAGAAAAATGATGGTGAAACTTGAAGTAAGAGTAGTAGATACACTTGGGGGTGGAGGAAGGAAGCGCATGAGGAGACCTTCACAAGAGGAAGCCACACCCAGCCAGAGTCTTCCAGGGTCAGGAGCAGGCCCACCAGGAGGTGAGGGGAGCTGCCGTGGGCAGCCTGCCTGCGTTTCTTTTTCTGTTACCCTCTCAGCGTGTTGGGCTCCACCTGTGTAGGTCTCTGCTGCATTCTTCACAGCCTCACACTTCCCTCTGACTTTGAATATTTTACTCACTCTGCCACATGTATGTTTCCCTTCTCCATAGTTTCTGAAAATCTCTTCAGTGTTTAAAAACTCAACTCAGATGTTCTCTCCTTTATGAGTGTTTTCCTACTCACGCCTCTCCTGTACCTCCCGTATACCATCGCTCCCTTCCTGGACACCCAGAGCAATAAGTTTGTTCCTCTTTTATAAACGAATCACATAATACTACACCCCTATCAGAATGGCTAAAATAAAAATTAATGACAATACTAAATGCTGGCAAGAATGCTGAGAATTGTGATCACTCATGCATTGTTGGTGGGACTGTAAAATGGTCCAGACATTTCTGGAAAATAGTTTGTCAGTCTCTTAAAGAAAATCTAGACAATGTACTATCATATGACCCAGCAATATCCCAGGGAAATTAAAGTGTACGCTCACACAAAAACCTGTACATGGATGTTCATTGCAGCTTTATTTGGAATAGCCAAAAGCTGGAATCAGCCCAGATGTCTCTCAACAGATGAGTGGTTAATGAATTGTTATAAATACATACCATGAAATACTACTCAGCAATGAAAAGGAACAACCTATTGATATTTGTAATAACTTAGATGAACCTCTAGGGTATTATGCTAAGGAAAAAGTCAGTCCCCAAAGGTTCTCTACTGTATGATTCCACTTGTGAAACATTTTTGAAATGGCAAAATTTTAGAAATGGTTGGCTGCCAGAGGTGAAGAATGGGGAGGTGGTGGGGTGAAGTGGGTATGGATGTAAAAGAGCGGCACAACACTTGGAGTGAGGAGATTGTGTGGTCTCTTCACTGTGGTGGTGGGTACCCAAACCAACACAGGCAATACAATTCTGTAGAACACACACACACACACACACACACACACACACACACACACACACAAACGTCCAAGTAAAACTATGGAAATCCGAATAAAATGGGAAGATTGTATCCATGGAAATATATAGTTTGATATACTATAGTTCTGCAGGCGTTGCCACTGGAGGAAATGGGGCACACTATACAAAAGACCTCTCTGTATTGTGTCTTACCACTGCATGAATGTACAATAATCTCAATGAATTTTTTTAAAAAACAACCAACCTGATTACATTGGTTTTAATGGCCGTATAGTTGGGGGAAAATACAGTGACATATTTCTTTGCACTCCTAACCCCTAGTATGGTGACATATAATAGGAACCTAATACATTATGGCTAAGAGAATTAGTTCAGGGGACAAAGGACACTGAAGATTCAAAGATGGCTGATTTTTCTATTCTGCAATGTTGGGAAGATGGCAGTACCCAAATTAAAATAAGAGACATGAGTACAAGGTACAGATTTGAGTTGAGGGAGATAATATCTCTTTTGCTCTGTCACACTCTTTTCATGATGTATTGAATTTGAAATTTCAGTGGGATATACAAATAGAAACATCTAGCAGGCAGCTTCAAATATTTCTATACTCTCTAGTGTTCTAGTTAAACAACAAATGTTCCAGGTGTGACTCTGTGTTTTAAGGTTATATGTACCTCAATACATTTCTTTTTTATTGAATTTATTGAGGTGACATTTTAAAGTAAAATATAGAGGTTTCAGGTGTCCAGTTCTATAGTACATCATCTGTATATTGTATTGTGTGTTCACCACCTTAAGTCAAACTTTTCCCCATTACCATTTATCCCTGCCTTACCCTCTCCCCCTTTCCTTCTGGTGATCACCATACTGTTGTCTGTCTGCGTCTATGAGTTTCACTTTTATGTCCAACATATGAGTGAAATCATGTGGTTCTTAGCTTTTTCTGATTGATTTATTTCACCAAGACATGGAGACAACCAAAGCATCCTTCAATAGAGGATTGGATAAAGAAAATGTGGTACATATATTTAATACATTTCTTGAAAGGGACTTCATTGAGCTTCCGTAATCCATTTTCTAGTCTGTAATGCTAGATACTTGACCTGGCAACCCCCCAATTAAAATAGAGTTGATTATCACGTTCTGAATAATTTTCTCATTTTATAGTTATAATCTGTTTATTGGCAATAATCTTGATCCAGAGTTTAAATTATTAACTCTTTGTCAGAGAGATTATCAGATGTTTTCCCTTAAATCTAAGGAGTTAGGTAATGCTTTTAATTAAAGGTGAATAATAAATGGATGTAAGAATATTTGACATGAAATCATGTTAGTGCAATGAGTAAAGATAAATCAGTTATATATATTATAGTTATATACCACCTTTAATATCACTTTGTAGGAAACTGTGGACTGTAAAACCAGGGTAGAGATTTTCGTGTTACCAATCTAGAAAGGAAGTTTAATAATCATCTAGTTTTATGATTACAATGATCTTCAATAGTGGTCAGTATCCTTCTTGACAATCTCTAGGCATTCATATTACATATGCTTCTTCAGACAGTTCTTGAGTTTTATCACTAGGTGTTCAAAGAAGTAGTTGTGCACTACTTCCGGTGGCAGAGACTGTGTTGTATGCATCTTTGTGCTTCTGCAGCCTCCTATGGTGATAGGCAACAAGGCAGATGCCCATATTATGTGTCAATAGCTAGATAAATGCTGCAATTGTGTCTCTTTTTCTCATGTCTAAGTCTCTAGGGAAAAGAAAAGCATAAAACCTCTTCTGATCATGAAGATAATAATCAAGTCAGCCCTTTGTGTTCTCTTCTCCAAGTTAAGTAACTGGAATTAATTTAACCTTTTCTCATAGAACTTAATTTCCTTTCCTAATTAATCATCCTCCCCATTCTCCTTTGAATCCACATTAGCCTTCACACATCCTTTAAAAATCTGTCACCAGTTGGACACTCCATTCCAATAAGGACCTCATTAATTTAAAATATATTAGCTCAATTACTTTGTGGCTTATGTACATTATTCATTTGTTAGTTGGGTTTTTGTATCCACACTGCCCTGTGACTGTTTCTGCCATATTGCGAGCTTTTGATAGATGTTTGTTGAATGACTGAATTGTTTATGATTTGGTCATATGAATAGATCTTTCTGTTTGAGAAAAGGGTACCAAGCCGTGTTCCTGTCATGTCTAATATTCTACAGATCTTTGTGCCAACATCTCTTTCTGCTTTTATTCAAAGAGCAAAGGAAATGTCCAATTGTCTGTCAGGAACAGGCTGTCAGGAGTACATGTTTATGACAATGAATGCATTTCTACCAGGCTGGACATATCTAGCTTAGGATAGTTTAATGAAGATGTCATATTAAATTTTAGGGATAATAGCAAACAATAAAGATTTTTCCATTGATTTAAGCTGGTATTTTTAATGGCATTGATAGAGTAAATTTGAGGAGCATTATTTTTTTTAGCATTCCTGGGTTCTATTTCATTTAAAGTCTATTATTATACCAAACAGACATTCAGTATTTTCCCAGTGTTTTCTAAACTGGGAGTTGACCCTGAGGGAGATCATGGGTTGCTCTCAGGAAGTCCCAGAGACTGCAGCCCCAGCACTCTGCGTAGTTGCTGGGGGAAGCGGCAGTGAACTGTGAGTGACCTAGCATTCTCCACCTACTGCCTCCCCTCGAGCACTTCCTCCTTTCAGATTTGCTGTGATACTGAGAGGGAGAGCAGAGCTACTGTGGAATCAGTAGATGAAAAGTGAACTTATTTTTCTGTGGACAGTTGTTGTGAGTCATGGAAAACCCATGGGAGTTCACAGGATGAAAAAGTTTAAGAAGTCCTGAGGTGACCTCAGGCTGATGCTAATTGAATTCCCTTGACAAAGGATCTTAAATGATGTGGAGCAGTTACTGTTTTTAAATGAGTGCATGGAAAACAATTTTCCCAGGGTGTTTTGTTGGAGACCAGAAGTCACTCAGATTCTGGAGTTGCCAGTCATGTGCAAATCAGTCTTTGGATTAAGTGAGGGCTCAATCCATGGGTTCTGAAGTGAGAAGACTTGGATTTGCCTTGCTAATTGTATTCGTCTTTTCAGGTGAAGACAGTGTGACTTTATTTTGCCATCAAAGCTAAACATATGTGAAGTAAAACATTGCAGCTTCTGTTATCTTCAGCAGAAGGAGTTCAGGATAATTTAATATGGCTACAGTCCGTTAACCAGGGCAGCAGGCTGGTGTGTGTTTGCTGTGCTCCGGGGCCCAGGCCTTCGCCTTTCTCTGTGTCTCACTCATCTCACAGAACCATCTCACCAGCCCCGTGGTTCCACCAGCCCTCACACAGGATTTTCTGGGGACATTCTCAATTTATGCCTGCTCCCTGGGGCAGTTATTGGTGGCCCTCCTATCTATCATTCTCAAAAATGTGTTATAACATTTTTGAGAATCTAGACTGATAGGTGTTTTTGAGGTCTAGACTGATAGGTATTTTTAGATACCTCAGCCTTGAAAGAACACGGGCACATTTCCCTCACTATGCCCAATACTGAACTAATTATGCCCTCAGCACTCCTTGCTTTCCTGTATTCCTTGCTCCCTTGACATACCTCATCTCCTGTGACCTTCATGTGAAGTTCACGACCCTCTACTCCTCTTGGATAAACTTTGTGGGTGCTCTTGCTCATTCATTGAGGGTTCTGGGCAGATTCTTGCCCCGCCCCTTCCACCTTAGTCCCACAATCTGTCTGCATTGCTTCAGTGACCAGGTACATGACTGTGGCAAACACTGTCGGATACCTACCCCAAAGCCATCTTGTTCTTGGACAAATGAACTCTGCTGTTGTTCATGTAGAAATGGACCCAACTCTAGGCAATGAATCATGATTAGTTTCATTAGTGGTCCTCATTCCTGGTAACCTATTAGAATCTTCTTGAGCATTAATGAAAAATGCCAGTGCTAGGAGCCACCTCAGAGATTTGGATATATTTGGTGTTAGATGGAGAATAGATGTTAGTGTTTTTTATTATGCTGGTTACTCTGCAGGTAATTTTAACATGCAACCGGGCATGACAACCATGGCTCCAAACTCATCATGGCAATCTCAGGTCCCTTTGTGATCAGCCCAAGGCTACATGTGAAACCCAGTTTCTACTAAAGTGTTTTGGGGAAAGCTTTACTTTCATGATAAAGAAGAATTTCATAAGAAAGCCTTCTTTGCCCTTTACTTTTCTTCCCATTTGGATGCAGTCCTATGAGGATGCTTGTAGCTATTGTAGCCATCTGGAAAGCGATTTGCCATCTGAAGTGGTAAGTCGACCTTGTGGGTTGGCAGAGTGGAAGAGGGTAGAGATCTTGGGCCTCTGATGCCACTGTAGAATCTATGAACCAACTGGAACCTGGCTAACTCTGGACTCTAAGTTAGGGAAGCAATAAGTATTCTCTTTAAGACCACTGTCTGTCAATCATGTATTTTGCTGAAAGCACACTTATAATGGAGTATTCCATCTAACTCGCTAGACCATGGCTCAGATAACTTTTTCTATTAAGAGCAAAATGATAACTATTTTAGACTTTGTGAGCCACATACTGTCTGTTTTAACCACTCGATGCTGCTGTTGAAGCACAAAGCAGTCACAGACAGCATGGAAACCAATGAGTGTGGCTGTGTTCCAATAAAGTGTTCGTTGCGCAAATAAGCAGATGCCCAGATTTGACCTGTGGGCTACAGTTTGGGGACCCTTGTTCCAGATTATCATTAAGAAGTTTCAGGGTATCAGCTTCTAGAGAGTTAACTGTATCTTTGCTATTTTGGGGGTAAGATAAGATTAACTTCTTCTTGTTGGTCAGTGTAGTAAATCACTGCAGAATTGGGAGTTGAGCCCGGGGGAGGCAGACAGAAGAAGCCTACCTGAGCTCAAAAGGCAAGACATGTGGAGGCAAGAACCTTGGGCAGAGTTCCTGTCGTGGTTTTAGATGGTCATGAATAACTCCAGAGATTTCTGTGTCATGGGCGTAGAGAGGAAATATTACTTTCATCAACAAAAGGTGTATGGAATTTCCTGAAGCTTTAAAATCTATTTTAACTGAGAACTTCAGCATTTGTTATTTGGGGCGAGAACAATGTTCTGGGGCATGTAAATGATGGTGGGAGGACAAAAGGTTCAGATGAGATTCTGATTTATCAGGCCGGGCTTCTGTGAGTCTTTTTCTGAATGGACAGAATTTTCTTACTGCAGCAGTTTTATATAATGGGTCAGTTTTTGCCATAAGATCTGTTCTTTCTTTGAAAGAGGCACCAGCTGACTTTAACTCATCAATTCACATATATTTTGAGTGGGAGCTAATAGATGCCACCTGACTTGTATAATGAGCATTTGCTGGGATATAGTGGAGTAGGGGTGTCAAACTCATTTTCACCGGGGGCCACATCAGCCTTGTGGTTGCCTTCAAAGGGTCTAATGTAATTTCAACCCCTTAAAGTTAAGGAGTAGTTACATTTATACAGTCCTGAAATTACATGTGGCCCCCTGGCAAAAATGAGTTTGACACCCCTGTGTAGAGATACTCAGGTCTGTGCTGTGGAATTTCCTTTCTGAGATTTTTAGCTGGACAACGAGACTCACTAGAGACTGTGGGAAAAGGAAAGGAGCCTGTTCTTCAGGTCCCAGACCCCTCCACAATTATCCAAGCAAATTGGGTAGCATTGTTTTTCTCTCTCATTTTCCTTTTAAGGCTACCATTGCTCATTTACATTTGAATCCATTTATATAAAAATCATAGGACCACAATGGTTACCTTTAAGAAAGGAGAATAGGAGGCTGGGGTAGGTAGTCTGGGAGACTTAATGTTTTATTGGGTATTCTTGTGTAGTATTTTAAAAATTCTATTTACATGCATATATTACTTTATAAAAAGTGTTAAAAGTTACCCGTATTTAAAAAACTGCTGAATGTGTATGTGGCAGGTAGGGTTGGTAGATGAAGGTATGAAGAAATGAGTATATGGTGAAATTTATTTCAGATTCTGAACCCTACCAGGGACCAGTAGGTATTCTCACACATTTAGCTGTGGCCAATGTTTATGATTATTTACAAAAGAATGCATATGTCTTGCCTTTCCTAATGATGCAAGCTTCAATGTAACCACTGATAAAACTACATACCAGAGATCTATGAAGCTTATTCATTGGGATTTAGTAACTTGGTAATGTTAATCCCAGTGCTTGCTTGGACCACAGCCCTTCTGCTCCAGGTCGTCGTCAGCATCCCAGTTCCCACTCCCTGCCCGTCCACATCACTGGGCTTGAGACAGGCAAGTAATAATAGGAACTCCTGGTGCAGCTGAGTGGGAGCTAAAATTCACATAGATAAATGTCATAAGATAGAAAAGGAGTTATGAACAAATAAAAGTCAGAAGAAGAAAGAATTAGTTAGTAGAAGCTTTGAAGTAGAAAAGTTTTGGAGTAGATATTAAGGAAACCAATTAATCATAGAGGAGAGTTAAGCATTCATATCAACAAAGGAATGGTAAGTATGTGAACTGATGGAGGTGTTAGCTAATCATTTTGCACTATATACGTTTATCAAATCAACACACTGTATACATTAAACTTACAGTATGTCATAGGGAGCAAATGAGTCTCTAGTTTTTGGATTTTGCTGTTGGAAGACCCTAGAACTTCCCACAAAGCAGCTCCTATCTTTGTGGGATTTGCTTGTTTCTGCTCTTGCATTCCTATGAGCTCTCTGATTTTTTAAAAAATAATTCACCCACTTTCATTGACTTAGCCCAAGTAAGTCTGTGTTGTTTCCAAAAACCTAATTTAAGCCAATTGAAATTCCTGCTCCAGGTTTCCATCGTTTTCTCCCAGATACAGAGTCTTTACTGGGGAGACTGGGACGGCATTATCATCCTTATGGCTATGCCATGAATCCTAAATTCATCATTTCATTTTGACAGAGAATATACAGGGTCAGTGTGGTAGGTAGGGTAGTAATATGGATGTAATAATTTATAGTTTTAGTTCGAGCATTTCACCTAAAATGTCACATGTTGTGCTTGAGCATGATGTTGTTACATTACAGAATTACATGCTTATGATTTTGTAATAAACAAGGGGTGTTATTTGTGCTGGACCCTATATAAAGCACCTCCAGTAGCCAAAGGATATTTCAAGATCGGAAAGTAAAAATTGAAAGTGATATGCATAGGTTGAATATGAAAGAGTGTGTATGTGGGAGGGAGAGGTCATTGAGGGGAGGAGGAGAACACAGGGCCAGCTCTGAGAGAAGTTGTCAAGTAGACGCTTGCTGTCTCTTTTGCTCCCTTCTCCCAGCACACATCGTGCATCCCATTTCTACAAGTCTCGGACTTGTTTGAATTTTCATTGTTATAACCCATTTTCCTAATCCATACCTTATTTTCATACGTCAGGAAAATTGAAAGATCTCAAGTTGACAACCTAACTAGGACCTAACTTTCTGGTTCTCAAGGAACTAGAAAAAGAAGAAAAACCAAGCCCAAAGTTACCAAGTGGAAGGAAATAATAAGGACTAGAGCAGAAATAAATGAAAAGGAGAGCAGGAAAACAAATAGAAAAGATTAATGAAAGTACAGAGTTGGTTCTTTGAAAAGATAAACAATGTTGACAAAACTTGAGCTTTTTATTCTGGGGTTGAGATGTCTACAGAGGCCTGAAAGGTAATGCAAATTAATGAAGGAAGCAGTGGAGGAGAAACTTTGTTGCTTATTAAACTTGCAAGATATTTTTCACTTCCACAAAAAAAAGAAATGTGCCTTCTCTTTTAGTTCAGGCAGTCAAGACAGCTAACTGCTGTAACAAACAACCCTCAAATCTCAGTGGCTTAACATACTGCATTTCTCCCCCCGACCGCAGAGCACGGTAGGGAGCTCTGCTCCGCGCTGTCCTTCAGGGATGCAGTCCACTGCCACTTCTGGCTCCACCATTCCCTAGCCTTCCACTGAATCAGTTGCAGGTGGCTAGAGAAGAAGCTACAAAGAAAGTCCATCCATCTTTAATCCTTTCAACCAATGTGACTATGTCACTTGCTTACGTTCTACAGGTTTAGAGCCAAAAGGGCTGGGAAATGTAGAGCCCGGGAAAAGCAGGAGAACACAGATATTGGTGAACACTGGAATTCTCCACCATATGCTTTTCCCATATTTTGGAAATGCCCCACTAGTCAGTATTTTCTCTTCTACTTGTAGATGGAGATATAATTACAAGATATATTTCTTGATTATAGAAAAGCTCCAGTAAAAACACAGTGGTAAATAGTAACTGACATGCCTCATAAAGATAGGACAGCAATACGTAGGGATAACGGCTGTGACGAATAGGCGAGTGCATGCCCCATCTGACGGGGTAGCCACTATTTAGTGCTGGCTGATTATTACTGTGAGAAAAGGTAGCCTCAGTGTTTCCATATCGTCTGATTTTTCAAATGAAAATGAGTCTGGATTGTATGTGAAATATCCCATTTTCAATATATAGTCTTGTTTCTAAGATAAAAATAGCCCATTTTGGTTTCCTGTGATTTATGAAGTGATTCTCCAGGGAGGTAGCAAATCAAAAATCTCGTGTGTGTGTGTGTGTTTAAAACCAACTGCGCTGTATGTTTTTTTAAAATTATATTTTATTGATTATGCTATTACAGTTGTCCTGATTTTTCTCCCTTTGCATACCCCTACCCAGCTCCCCCTGCTCCCTCAGGCAATCCCGCCGCCATTGTTCATGTCCATGGGTCATGTATGTAAGTTCTTTGGCTACACCATTTCCTAAACTGTACTTTAAATTCCCATGGCTATTCTGTAACCACCTATTTGTACTTCTTAATCCCCTTACCTCTTCACCCATGCTCCTCCTCCCTCCTCCTACCTGGCAACCTTCTAGTAACTAACTTCTTTTCTCTTGCTTTTAAGTCTCTCTTTATCTTTAACCTGTGGCCTTTTAATAATGATGTGCCTTGGAGTGGGTTTTTTTTGCATCCATCATAATTTGGACTCTCTGTGCTTCTTGGACTTGTATGTCTAATTCCTTCACCAAATTAGGGAAGTTTTCTTTCACTATTTTTTCAGATAGATTTCCAATTTCTTGCTCTATCTCTTCTCTTTCTTCCATCCCCATGATGTGAATGTTGGCCCTCTTAAAGTTGCCCCAGAGATTGTTTATACTAGCCTCATTTGTTTGGATTCTTTTTTCTTCTTGTTGTTTTGAGCGGCTATTTTTTGGTTCCTCATGCACCAAGTCATTGATTTGATTCTCAGCTTCATCCACTCTACTGTTGTTTTCCTGTAAATTGTCCTTTATCTCATTTAGTGTATACTTCATTTCTGACTGGATCTTTTTTATGCTGCTGAGGTCCTCACTAAGTTCCTTGAGCATCCTTACAAACAGTGTTTTGAACTCCGCATCTGATAGATTGCTTATCTCCATTGTGTTTAGCTCTTTTTCTGGATTTGTGATCTGTTCTTTCATTTGGGCCATGTTTATTTGTCTCCTCATTTTGGTGGCCTCCCTGTGTTTGTGTCTATGCATTAGGTAGACCTACTTTGCCTCTGTGTCTTGGTAGTGTGGCCTAATGTAGTAGGTGTCCTGTAGGGTTCAGTGGCACAGCCTCCTCTATCACCTAAGCTGGGTACTCAAGTTGTGCCCTTTGTGTGAACCAAGTATACCTGTTGTAGCTGAGCCTTGGTTGCTGTTGGCAGATCAATGGGAGAGATTTCCCCAGGCCAGTCAGCTACAAGGACTGGCTGTGACCACTGACCACCAACTTCTGTCCTCTGTGGCAGATCAACTGTGTAGGGGCAGAGTGGAGGTGCTCCAACATGGTCTGTACCTGTCCACTGTGTGAACTGGCCCTGGGGTTTCCTGGGTGGTTCAGGTCGAGTTTAGACCCTACCTGTGTTTCGCCTGGGGCACCCTGCCTGAGTTGTAAAGCTTCCAGGGCTCAGGGAAGCCAGCTGTTGCTTGTTTGACAGGATTTAAGAGCCAAGACCAGCCATTTACATGGAAAAGCAGCTTGGGTGGGCCCATAAATTGGGTGGGGCAGAGTCTCTGGGGATCTCCAAGGTGGGTCAAACACTGTTAGTCAGGTTGATGGAGTCTCAGATATGGCACCAGCTTGCTGGCTCTGTTGGGAGAGGGTTTAGCAAAAGACAATGGCCCTTACTCACCTTGATGCCAAACACTTCAGTTTCTCCCTACACATGACTGGTTCCTTTCAAACTGCTCCCCCAGTGCTGGAGCTTAGAGGGAGCGAGTCTGAGTAGGTGAGTCTGTGTGCAGGTTCTTTAAGAGGAACTGCTTGGGGCTCCAGCAGTTTCTTCTACAGACTTGATCCCCATTGGTTTTCTCAGCCAGAAGTTGTGGGAATTTATATTTCTGGCACTGGAAACCTGGGCTGGGGGCCTGGTATGGATCTGGGACTCCCTGCTCTGAAGATATCCCTCCCCAATTTTTTTTAAAGATTTTATTTATTTATCTTTAGAGGGGAAGGGAAGGAGAGAAGGAGAGAAATATCAATGTATGGTTGTCTCTCGTGCGTTCCCTGCTGGGAACTGGCCCGCAATCCAGGCATGTGCCCTGACTGGGAATCGAACTGCGATCCTTTGGTTCACAGGCCTGCACTCGATCCACTGAGCTACACCAGTTGGGGCCCCCTTCCAGATTTTTATCCACGTGGGTGTGGGGCCAGCCTGTTCCATGTCTGTGCCCCTCCTCCCAGTCTGGATGGATGTGATTTCTTCAATTCTGTAGTTGTCACACTTTCATTCAACTTGATTTCTGGTGTTCCTGAGTGATGGTTGTTCTATATTTTAGTTGTAATTTGATGTGATTGTGTGAAGAGGTGAGCCATGTCTGCCTACATTACCATCTTGACTGGAAGCTCGTACAGTAGGCTTTTATATTGTTTCATTACCTCCTTTTTTCTATTTATTGCCCTTGATTGTTTTAAGGTATTAGCCAATACAAATACATATGTAAGAGTCTGCTCATAGGTATTTGCATTAGAACAAAAGACTCTTGAAAACACAAAATCAAAATAATCTAAAGGAGTAAATTTCTAACAGTTTTAGATAGAATTAATTGTTAAGGATATTTTTGCAGTAGAGCCGTTATCCTGTGACCTAATCACATCTTGTGGGTGGAATTCATTTTACCTGCTTATAAGGCTGTGTTGGTTAAAGAAAGTCTTTAGTTTTTTAAGCATTAGGGTGCTGTATAAGGTGCCTGCTTGTATCACCACCTTCTGACAACATGACCGACTTGGTACTTATGGCTCTAAAGTGACTCAGAATGTGCTCCCCACTGTCCTCTGTCCAGTGCCCCCCACCAAACTACTTGGCAAGTTTCAGCTCTGTGAGAAGTGACTGGCACTGTTATGGAATGAATTATGTCTCCTCAAAATTGATACATTGAAGCCCTAACCACCCCTCCACTGTGACTGTATTTGGAAATAGGGCCTGTGATGAAGTAATTGAAGTTCAGTGAGTTCATAAGGTAGGACACTATCTTACAGGGCTGGTGCCCTTATAAGGAGATGGAGAGACACCTGAGTTCTTTCTCCTTTGTGTGTGCACAGAGGAAAGGCCATGTGAAGACCGAGAAGGTGGCTATCAATAAGCCAGGAGAGAGGTTTCACCAGACACTGACCATACAGGTACCTTAATCCTCCAGAACTGTGAGAAAACAAATTTATATTGTGTAAAACATCCAGTCTGTGGTGTTTTGTTATGTCAATCCAGACTAATATAGGCACATGTCACCTGTGACCTCAGGATGTTAATGGGCTCCCAAGAGTATTTAACTTAGTTTGAGAAAGTCATGCAGAAATGTTAGAACTGAAATGTTGGCAGTCATTCACATGTTGCAAAGTGAAGGTCCATGGGATACATTTGGCCTACAGAGGAGCTTTTCTTAGTCCAGTGCTTTCAAAATGTGAACTTGAGTATTTTTTTAACATGCATGCATCCTGCAGTTCACTCCAGTTCCCAGTCCTCCCTGTCACTCATGGCTGCCTCTCCATATTTTGTTTTGGCCTATTTCCCAGAGGCACTTGTGTGATCTGAAATGAGTGTAGTGTTCCTATTTCACCAGTGGTGTAGAGGTATTGGAGGGAAATCTGAGGAGTGACTAAGGAGGTCAGAGGCAAGCCACACAAGAGCTTTGGCCTGGAAAGAAAGAATTTAAGTAGGCAATGGGGCCGGAGTGTCATGTATAAGAAAAGGCCAGCAAGTAGGTGGCAGAGCCTTCTATTTGCTGACTCAACAGCCCTTCCCTTCTTTCATGTTGGTCGATCCTAGAACCTAATGTCAACCGTGGAGACTATGAAAATGTCAGATACTTGCTTTCCTAGCGTCTCGTGTAGCTAGGGATGACCCTAAAACACACTTTCAATGAGTCATGATGGGAAATAGTGCTGATTTCTTGCCACATCTATAGAGAAAATGTATAAACATTGATCCTGCCCCTTGCTTCTTCACTTGGGTGCAGCTGGGTGGTGGAGTACTGCATACTCATAGGGCAATAGGCTGGAAGATAGAAGCCAACATGTTGAAAAAGGTAGGCAGAAAGAGGCTGCACCCTTGATAACACCATTGAACTATTGAACAAATACAAGGCCTGCCCAGCTTCAGGATTTCCTGTACATGAAACAAAACAGAACAACAAAACCCTTTATTTAGTCTACTTTCTGTTGGTTATTCTGCCACCTGCCTCTTTTTTAAAAATATATTTTATTGATTATGCCATTACAGTTGTCCCATTTCCCCCCTTCATTCCCCTCCACTCTGCACACCCCCTCCCACCCACACTCACCCCCTTTAGTTCATGTCCATGTGCCACCTGCCTCTTAAGACATCCTAACTGGTACACTCAGCAAGGTCCAGTGGCATGGCATGGTGGGGACAGGAAGTAATCCTACAGTTGAGGTCCAATTAAGCTACATGTGAAGGAGAGAGACAGTGCCCTGGCTTGGAAGGGAGCCAGAGAAAGAGGAGATGAAGTCTACAACTCTCTTCTGTAAGGCAGTATGGGTGAGATTAAGGGTGTAAAATCTGGATTCAGAAAGATATTGGCTCAGATTTCAAGCCTACCAGTTGTTAGTTATGAACAAATTATTTAACCTTCCTAAACCTCTATTTTCTTATCTGTAAAATAGGGATTAAAGCAGAACATACTCAGGATTGTTGCAAGGCTTACATAAGATCACATAGGTGAAGCTTTTAGCAAATTGCCTAGCAAGTTTTTAATACATATTAGCTCTGATTTATGTCATGACTGATCTTTAAGCCCCTTATATCTGCTACCGTATACCTCTCCCTGGAATGCCCATAGATAGCTCATACTCCTGGTGCCTGCTCTACCTCTTCCTCTCACTACATGATCTTTATTTATGCTAATTAGGAAAGTGTCTTGGGTGTAGCAGAAAGACATGTGGTGTTCTGTGTAAACTGGGTGTTTGGGCATGGGTAGATTAAATTCACAGAGTATACTCGGTGCTGTCTGGTTTTCCAAGGAACACAATAAAAGTTGATCTTAGCTTACTGATTGAATTTGCTGACACTCTTATCATTTCTTTTTAAAATTTTTATGGTCCAGAATGACTCTGCTGGCAGCATCTTGTGATGGAAGGAATTACCTTTCCAGGCATTGCAGTCATGCTATTTGTCAAAGGAAGCACTGGACAATCAGAATAGGTCAGAACTGAGTCCTGAGCCATCTGGCTGAGTCTCGGCAAGAAACTTCTCTGTCCTTCAGAGGTCGAGCTTTTACCCCCAAGCACTGACATAATTGGGATGAAGGGATTTGGAAGTATTCAGCTTTGGTATGGGAAGAAGAGCGTACTGCTCCTGCATGAGAAGGGACCTTCTTAAAGGAAGGAAGCCCTTAAAGGATGTTTCGTTCCTGCCTCACTGACCTCTCCGTTTTAACCTTGCTCTTTTTACTTGGGGGATGGTTTTACCTATATTTATGAATACAAACACTGTATGTAATTTGCTATTTATTTGCTATTTACTGAAGGCCTACTATGGTCCCAGCACTGTTTTAGGTGCTGGAGTAGAGTGAGGTTCCTGCTCCTATAGACGCCAAGCCCAGTCTTGGGGTAGGTACTTGGCAGCACAGACCTGGGGTGAAGGCACTTGGGTGGGGTAAAGAGGAATGTTCCAGTAAACAAATGGCAAAATTGGCATTTATTTTGTGGTGTCCTTAACACTTGAAGAAATGAGGGTCCTACAACCATTGCTTCCATTCTAATCCCCTGCTTGGCTGTCTTGGTTTAACCGAGGTAGCAGCACATAGAACTCTTTCACAATTAAAGTTACTCTTTCTTCTAATTGGAGTAAAACTTTTTATAATGATAACTGAGGGGAACTGAGCTAACCCTTAAGTATAGATTAACTATGTTGTATCAGGATTTTATGGTGAATATTATGCTTTGAGGCTTAAAATTTCACTAATTTTATATTATAAGGAATCATTACTGCCTTCATTTAGAAAGGATTGTATAACAGCTCCTGACTTAAATAGGACCTCTGACTATTTCAATACTATATAGTAAAATATAAATAAAAATCATGACTACAGAAGAAATACACAACTTTAACATAGACAAGGTGGACATTGAAATGATTAAAGATTTTGCTTACCTTGTTTCGGTCACCAATTCAAATAGAGACTGCAGCCAAGATATCAAGAGAAGGTGGACACTCAGAAGGGCAGAGATAAAAAGATTAGAAAAGATCACCAGGAGCAAAGGTGAGTGAGCAGAGGCCAAGGTTAAGGTCATCCACACCCTCATACTCCCAATTACTAGGTACAGGTGTGAAAGCTGGGCAGTGAGGAAGGATGATAGAAAAATAAGGTACATATGATTCATCTGAAAGACGGCACTGGAGGAGAGCTCTGTGGATACCCTGGACTGCCAGAAAGACGAACAAGTGCGTCCTAGGGCTACTGAAGCCTGAAATACCGCTGGGGGCAAAAATGACAAAACCGAAGCAGTCCTACTTCAGGCACATCATGAGAAGGCAGGGTTTGTTGGAAGACGGTAATGCTGGGAAAATAGAAGGCAGCAGGAAAAGAGAAATACCAGGCATGAGAAGGACTGACTCCACGGAAGAAGCTAGAGGTCGGAGTCTATAGAAGCTGAGCAGGGCTGCTGGGGACAGGGCATGGCGGGTCACTGGAGGCAGAGTCTACTCAGTGGTATATGGCTCACACACATAGCGGAGAAGGTATAGTTAGAGGCATGATGGAAACATTTGTGTTTGTTTTATGGCATCCTTAACACTTCAAGAAATGTAAGTTCTACGTCCACTGTCCATATTCCATCTTCCTGCTTTTTTTTGTCTCCATTTAAATGCTGGCATAGAATACAAAGCAGCAGGGAGTCCTTAAGATACATGCATTTCATTCTTACAATTGCAGGTGAACTTAACTATTGGGGGAGAAGAGTAACAGGAATGAATCAATTCTATTTCGGGTTAGCCTTTTGACGTGAGGTTTTAAGTATTTGTAATTCCAGGTTAAGGAGCACAAAATGTGCCATGTGAGTTTTTAGCAGGATTTTCTATGTTTAGGGATGCTACATGTAACTTGTATATATTGTCGGTATAACCATTTTCCTTCCAAACCCTTTTCTTAGAACCACATCTCTTTCTTCCTACCCCACATCCCTTGCATTCATCTCTAGGTTCCTGAAGGAGTCTCTGTTAATCAGCTGATCCTGTACCTCAGCCAGTCAGTGTCCTTCTCAGGGATTTAGATGTGGGAAGAAAACCCACTCTCCCTGTCTCGTTCTGAATTGCTGAGGCTGTAAGGTGAGGGTGTGTGTGTGTGTGTGTTGGTGCGGGGAGGGTGTTAGTGTCCACGAGAAGATGAAGCATGAGCACAGAAAGGCAGACAAGTGTGCTTGGTCCTGCTTGTTCCCAGATTTAGTGCCAGAGTTCTGTTCTTGAATTGTGCAAGATAGTCCACTATCCCAATTTCCCCTTTTTGATTAAAGTAGTTCAAGTTGGATTTCTACTGCATGCAACCCAGCGATTCCTGACTAGTGCGATTGTCCTCACTCCTGCCCTACACGAGCCTTTCATTTAATTCAGGCTCTTCACTCTCCTTCCTAGCCCCCATTTGTGTTCCTTCCTCCACACCTCTGCATTGGGACCCCCGCCATTCTCTCCCTTGTGGAAATTTAATCCTTACTACCATCCAGCCAAGTCCCACTTGCCTCACACCTTTCCCTGGCTACCTGGGCATTCTCTCTATCCTCAGAACTCATGTAACCTTTGTTCTCCATATATGCTCACTGGCACTTCCCTTTTCCCCAAATGAGACCATCAACTCCTTCAGTGCTGAGGCAGTATATCTGACCCTTGTGTCTCTCCAGTGCCTTAAACACTGCAGGGGCTTGGTTTTGATAAAGGTGATGTTGCCAACTATTATCTTATATGATAATCTTGAAAATACACTTTAAGTGGAAAATGAACTTAAATATAATGAACTCATGTTAGCTGAGTAAGTATATTAGGTTTAGGTTAAATTAAATAGCAATAGTCCTTATAGTGATGGATTTTGCACAGAGATGCTATTATGTGATATATGCACACCCTGTTTGGCAAAGCAAGAGGATGTGGTATAGGATGCAAGACTGCTAATAATATCACACAAATTGTTACAGCTCAGCTGTCAAGACCATACATTCCTGGCATTTCATATTGACAGCACACACCTCTTCCTTTCTCTTCAAAGCACTAGAAGTCATGACATCCTTCTGGATCTCATTTTTTTTCTAGATGTTTTTCATACAATAGCAGCAGGTCAATTATCCCAGGCTACAGAGATGTTTATGATGCCACTCTAATGTCACTCATTTTCCACCAGCCCCTGAATTGTCTGCTGAGCCTCACCCTGTGTTTCCACACCTATTTCTCTGACGGCCACATCAGCTACCTTGCAACTTGTATAAATATAGCATCCAACCTGATATTTTCCTCATTTTCTTTGAGGCAAGTCCAACTCTATTACTTTCAAAATTTTGCTAGTAGGGGTAAAGACTCTTCAACAGACTCAAAATAATTGTCAGAAATAAAAGCTGAGGGGGAAAAGGACACCATGCAGAACATGCTAGCTGGGGGGGGGGGCAAGGCTGCACACTGAGAGGAAGGGTTTTTGCAGTGTCTCTCAATTCTCATTGGCTTAGTGCCTGTAAGTCTATGTAGCACTCAGTGCATGGGGAAAATGTTCACTAACAGAGCATGGGAACAGAGTGTATACATATATTGACATATGCATATGTGATTTGGGAAAAACATTTCAGAAACAAATTGCTTTATAACATATTGGGCAAACAGCATTATGCTAGTAACTTGAATAGAAAAGGGAGAAATTAAATGTAGATATGTACTTAATAATTTATAAATATGCCTTTTTTTTGCCAAACATCAATGAATGATTCAAAACTCAGGACACAAGAAATAAAAGGAGAGAGGTCCTTAAAGGTGAGAAACTAGATCAAAACAGTAAGAGACTATGTCACAATATCAAGGCAGTTACAAGACTGATCTGAGGTGACCGTCACTCCAGTAAATGAAGACACCAGGTGGAGGGTGACCGCTGGGTGGGCAGCTTAGGGGAAAATATAAATGTCAGATGGGCTTGGCAGGCAGCGAGAAACTGGTTAGACTTGCTGTTCCAGGGGACGAGAACAGAGGGGTGGATGGAGTGTGCTCCCGTGAAAACCCTGACAAGCCTCCATGCTCATCAAATGACTCCGGCCATTCACATTATTTAAAAGTAGTTTTGGTTAACTGGACAATGTGGAAGAACATTTTTTTGCCTCTAAAAAGCTAATGCCTACAAATGTTACATGTGGATAAGGCCATCACTGGTCCACTGGATTTGGGTGCAGCTGGTCCATTGGATTTGGGTGTATCTTATTAAGAAAAGAAGTTTCAACCACTAATTTAAAAAAAAAATGAGCTGGCAAATTTGCCATGCAGGGAAAATGATAACTTAAGACTTCAGCTTCAGGCAGTGCAAGATCAGAAGAAATGCTGAGAGCTGTATTTTTGAGAAACGAGTACAGTAAAATAGAAAGGAAAGAAGTCTCTTTTCCTATTGTGCTCTTGAGATGACAGCATAACATTGTCACATCCCATTTAGTTTCTAGCAACTGCAAGGTTTCTCTCCCCAGCAGGGCAGCCCCATGAGTGTGCGCCCCAGAAGAGGCCCTGTGCTTGGTGTAATGTTGTGCTGGTGCTGTTAGGACATTATAAATAGGTTTACCTTTGAACTTGTGCTTTTGTAAATGGAGCCCACTGTGACAAGAAACATGTTTGAGAGCAGGGTGCTACTGTGGGGGCATGCACTGGCGGGCACAGGCCCCCGGGCATTCGGGGCAGGGGCAGCAGTGTGCATCGCCTTGTTGGCACGCTCACACCCAGAATGATCCAGAATGCTGTGGGCTTCTGAGGGGGCACCAGGGGCTGGGTCCTGGGTCTAGATTGTCACTAATATTGAGAGCTAAAGCAGACTGAAATCATCACTTTAACATTGATATAAGAAGAGGAGACCCATGGGTGTGGACAGATAGGTTAATTCTATTTTATGTCTGGGGAACACAAATTCAAATAAAAAATAAATTCAGAATACAAATTTTAGTTCTAAGTGTTACTGAACAGGGTCCTGGCCCTGAGTGGGCCTGCCTAGGGCCAGCTGTAGTGTGAGGAAAGCTGTAGTGTGACTTCATGTAGGAAAGACCTCACAATATGAGTCCAGGTGACTGTGAGAGTTTGTTTATTAAAGCTGGGGACAGAGAAACAAGGAAGGGCTTGGCATAGAAGAAGCAACAGGAGACTTAGACTGGGCTGCGTTAGCTCACTGCCTTAGGGCCCAGTTCAGGGAATAAGGCTAGGACAAGCTACCAGATGCCATTGCCTTAGAGTCTAGGAGACAAGTGCCTGTGGAGAAAGAAAGGGAAGACCAAGGAAATGGAAAATGGCATTGGCTGCTCCCCAGAGGGAGAAAATGTACTCTGGGTCCTTTGTCTTGAGATTTTTATCTCTTTTTCACAGGCGGGAACCTTAGGGGAGGTCTCAGCGTATGGTTTCAGTAGAATATTCATCAGTTCTCCAGGTGTGACCTTTCGTGGTCTTCTCTGATTGGTCAGTGACAAGGCAGAGGGTTTTTATTCATTGCAGTTGGTTCTGGTGTCCCCTACCTGCTTTTCTGGGCCTGGAGCTTAAATACAACTGAGGCACAGATGTTATCTCCATGAAGGAAAACTTACCCTGGGGGTAAGGTTCTTGACTTCTTGGTTTTGCCCCCACCTGGCACTCAGCATCTTCTCCGTGGTGACCACCTGTACCTGGCTGTAAATTGCTCCGCTGTTGTGTTCAGCTGTCTGTCTCAGTTTTCCTATGATATTTGCCAAGGAATTTTCCTAGCTTCTCTCTGTCCTGTCTCATAAGGACCACAGAATGTATTTCTACAATTTATTGTTAGGCTTTAACTTGTTACACTTGAAAAACTACTGGAAAATGCCTACCAAAATCTACATTTTACACAACTTAGAGATATTGCAGGTTTAGGAAGAGGAAACATTTTAAAACTTGTATAAAGCATAAAATGGGAAGAGAATTTTCCCTATAATTCTATCATAGGGAAACTTTCTCTCACTAATCCCCATTTTTCACAATCCACTATCATAGCTTTACCCAATGATTCTAGCTTTCTGGGTTATTCCAAATTGTAGAATCTCGGTGTTCAGAATACCTAACAGTCATTCATTCTGATCACCTTTGCAGGACATGAATCCCACCTACAGCATGTGTAAAACTGATCCAGTCTAGTAATGGAGACCTTATTTTCTCCCATGGCAATTTTCAGTGTTAGGAAGAGAATTCAAGTTTATCTACTCATATCTTACCCACTGTATGCTGAACTTCTAAGGGCTGCTTTTACATGACATTTCTTTAAATATTTAAAGAGGATAATCAATCCACCTTCTTTCTTCTGGCTAAATATCCTCTGTTCCTTCACCATTTAGATTGTTGAAGACAGAGGAACATTTATCTCCTTTATTATAGCTACTGTATATCTATTAATACAGCCCAAGGTCATATTAGTTTCATTTTTTTGAAGAGTCACATGTTGACTTATATTTAGCTTGCAATTCAATAAAATATTTAAACCTTTTCCATAAATGGCCCTGTGATATCACTGTCTCCCTGCCTTGTAATTTTGTAGTTTGGTTTTGGAATTGGTTGAATTTCATCTTGTTCTGTCCTATCTGGCCTTCTGGCTTTCTGTCTCCTCTTTCTGCCATTCACTATATCTGCTTTCCTTATCGGGATCATGATCTTTAAATGTGATGAACATGAGCTCCACAGTTTTGACCATACGGTTGCGATGCAGACAGATCTGTATGGGACCTGGCCAGATCAGGACAGAGAAGGGGCCAAGGGCGAGAGGGGTCACAGGAAACGGGGTGAAGCCATGCTGCTAATGCAGCACGTGCAGCAGACTTCCCTGACCCCAGGCAGAGATGTGGAAGGAGGCGGCCCTGTGCAGAGTCTGCTCAAGGCTGGTGAGGGTGATTGACGGAGGGGAAGGCCCTCCTACTCCTTTCCTAAACATGGTGCCAGGAGAGTGGGGTTGGGGGGGAGGTGCTGCTTGCTAGTCTAGCCTGGGAAAAGGGCAGCGTTGGCTGGGGAGCTGGACCCATCCAGAGTGCACAAAATTGTGGGCCAGGAGATTTAAACAGAGGGAAGGGAGAAACATGTCTCCTAATTTTTTGTTGGGAACCGGACTGGAGCTGCAGCGTGTGTACATAACCAGGCCTCGGAAGCTGCAAGGCCAGGCGGCAGGCCCCGCCCCCAGCAAGGGCGGCAGTGGCTCCCAGACTACAGGGAGAAGCCTGAAGCAGGAACAAGCTGAGCTGCTTGAATGATGGTGCAGTGGCTGCTTGTGGTTCTCTCAAAGGACAGTATCTTTTAAATGGGAGGAAGATCTCCCAGCGCAGCCTTGGATTGGTCTGGAAGAGGGTGGTGGGGTTTTTCTCTGGGTGTCCTGAAGGGGTGGGCTGTGTGGCAGAAGACTGCCATTCTTCCAAATTGCATGAGTTTTGAATAAATGACCTCTTTCCCTTTTCACCAAACCTCTGCCTCTGGAGTTTGCCTGTGGGCAGTGGGCGGCAGAAGCCCAATTTCTGTTCTGTGACAGTTGGACAGGCAACATTGTGTGTTCTACCACTGGAAATCTCTTTTTAGGCCAGCAATTACCTATTAATCTGTGCTTGATTGTCCCTTTTCTTGTTACAGATCCCTCCTAAATGGTTCACATTTCTCTGACTTGAACACAAAGGTCTTATGGGAGACTTTGTTAAATTTCTTTATACTATCTGGCTGCATTGCATCTAGAACATTTCCCTAAGTCAATCCTTTAACTCTCTCTGTAAATGTAAAGCAATAACAAGTTAAAAAATTCGACCTATTTTACAACAAAGCTGGAGTGGGACAGTGGGTTGGTGGTGAGCAGATTGCGAAGGAGTTATAACTTTGCTAAGGGTTATGGCTTTATTTTGCAGACAGTAGGGAACTCCAGCCATTGAACACAGAAGCAACATGATTGCGTCTAAGTGTGATGTTTGGGGCTGGCGGCTGCCCAGATGCTGAGAGAAGCTGAGAGACCGAGCACGTGAGGCCACGGGGCTGGTGTGTGCAGTGTGCATAGTTCGTCAAGGATGGAATTCTGAAGCCAAGGCCAGCAGCTTTTGGTCAGGGCACATTTTCCCAACTGAAGTGAAGGTCTTGAGACATTGCTGAAACTCCTTCAAAATCAGAGTGGCTGTAGGACTTCTGCCTTATATGGAGCCAAAATCTCACCCCTTGCAATGGCCTTCTGTTTGTCCTGCTTTGCTCCTTGTGAGCAACTTTAAAAGTTTATTTATTCTTCTTCCTGTATAACAACTTTTTGAATATTTCAAAATAGGCCCATATTTCTTTTATTCAGGCCAAAGGTATCCAGTTTCTGTACTAGCAATGTTATTGACTTAGCATTATCTGAGACAAAAGAGCAACTCTCTTATGCAATGGACTTTAATGGAAAAATGTAAATTTACTATTTTATTTTAATCATATTTTTGTGCCACTAGGGTTTCATATGTAACCCCCCAAATATTTTTTAAGATTAAAATAAACCCATCTTTATAAAAACAGGTGAATTATATCTCCCTAATTATTCTTGCTGCAAAACCAAGATTTTTATTAAAAAAAACTCCAGAAACTCCATTAATTAGACCTTTTAGAAAATAAAAAAATATGAAAAAATTATTATTAGTTGAGTTTTTTGCTTGAAAATGTTTTTTTTGTGTAGGCCTTTAATGTTGAAAACAGTTTTCTAACATTGTATAGTAAAAGGAGAATAACGTTTTTTTAGTTTATGAGTTTTGGAGGAGATTCTGCTACTGTCCCATTTATCCATGATAGAAGCATTTAAAAAGCAACCTGTTTTCTTCCATGAATTATTTCTTAACAAAGCAGCAAGAGACAACCAGGAGGCAGGTTAAACTAGGTGAAGGAAATGAGATGGAGAAAGATCTCTTGATGTCTTGGCTGGAGCAAAGCAGCTATGGGAGGAATTTAAGGTGAGATTACAAAAATGAAGATTTAGCCATTGATGGATGATAAACCTGGTGTGAGGATGAGGACTTTAGCTTTGGCATCGTAGACAAAATAGAAACCACTGCAATTTTTTAGGTGAGAGGTAGTGAATTACAATGTCAGAAAAAAAAATATCTGTGTGCTCATGAACTAACGTGATCCAGGAGATCAGTGGGAACTTGCAGTAAACTGGAAGTGAGATTTAAATAAAGAATGCATTTTGATTTTGATGAAGGTAATGGCAAGGAAAGAAAGTTGTAGAGAAAGAATTTGCTGGACAGAGGAAAGAGGAGTCATTCTATGTATGTTAATGGTGCATGACAGGCTGGGGCCTCGGAGTAGTTCTACATCTTTATTCACTGAATCAGAGATTCTCAACCAGGCCTAGCTGACATTTATAGCTGGCTAATTCTTTTTTTGGGAGTGGGGAGTATGGCATTATAAAATATTTAGCATCAGCTTGACTTCTACCCACTAGAGGCCCATAACTGTGACACAAAAGGCTAGATCACCCCAGCTGAGAGTGATTGCCCTACACCACAGGTGTAGGGCAAACAAACACAAGGCCCACAGGCCAAATCCAGCCCTCCACATTGTTTTATCCACCGGGCACCTTGTTTCTACCTGGTGGCAGCACTGAGCTCCTTGCCCCTAGTCAAGGAGTAGTTCCATTTATACAGCCCTAAAATTACATTTGGCCCTTAGAAGGCAACCGTGAGGCTGATGCAGCCCCTGGTGAAAATGAGTTTGAAGCCCCTGCCCTAGAGCCTTCACTGGCAGGGCCACCTGCCATGTCCCTGGAGAAGCTGTGCTGACAGTCAACATTTTTCCTCCTCATTATTCAACTACCACCTCTGACCTGTGACCGCTGGGCAGAAAGATATGGGTTGGAAGATGGGAGAAGAGGACCTAAACCTCAAAAAGTTTTATTATTTTAAATAGTAAGTGTGTTCTGTAAACTAAAGTATGATTTACTTTATTGAAGTTATAAGGATTTTCTTGCCCTTATTTGCTGTTTGAGTAACTCCTTCCTTTAGCCTATTTTCTGCTTAATTATTCTCCTTTCTCCTGTCATTTCTTAAACTTTGCCTTTTTACTCTGCTTTGATGTTTTCCCCATCTTATCAAATCTATATATTTTATTTTGTTACTGCAAATCCTTTTTAGAAGCAGGAGAGGTATTAATAAACAAGAGCAAAAAAATCTTATTAGCACTCTATCACTTCTGTTAGCAGTTTATCTTAACTCCACATTTTAAAAACATCACATTTTGAAATTCAATATCAATCAATTCAAGGATTTACAGTTTAATTTTAAAAACTAAGTGCAGATTGAAAGCAAAATTGATGACAAAGAGGTGGTGAATTGAAATTATTATCTTTTTTACTTTTAAATTTTATTTTAATCAATAGGCATCATTTGCCAGAGAACTGGCAATTTTTCTGGTCTTCCATCATTTTTATTAATCTCTTGCCAATAGCTGATTTCTTAAAAACAGATTCTTTCTGTAGCAGAATTAGCATTAATTCTCTCCTCTTCCCTGCTCAGTTTTTGATGATGCTCTTTTCTTTGTGGTATGCTTTTGGTAAGAGATTGGAATCTTTAATATTTCTTGTCCATTGAGGGACAAAAATTCTGCTTGATTGCAACCCAACTGTCTGCTGCAGCATTTCCAGGTGTGGCTACTGACCATCATCAGGTGGGTCTTTTAGGAAGACCACCCACAGCCTGTTCGGAGCCCATTAGCCTAGTGGCTCCAGCCTATGCTAGGCATTTGCTCAACTGCCCGTCGTCCTCATTTACAGACCCTGATTTTTTTTCTTTTTTAAAGAATATCTGGTCCTACTTGGCCCACCTGCAATGTTTGGGATGTATATCGATCTCAAGTCAACAAACTCTTTAAATGCACACGCATACACATTTGTGAGATAATTGGAGATATCTGAACACTAACAGGATATTTGTGGATATCATGAAAGTTATTTTTTAAGATGTGATCATGGCATTGTAGTTTTGTTTTCCAAGAGTGTTGCTCTTTTAAAGGTATATATAGATATATTTACAGATGAAATGAAACAACAACTGTATTCAAAATAATCTGGGGGAAGAGATACGGAAGTGAAAGTGATCTAGATGAAAGGGGACGGACCATGAATTAATTATGGGGGCCAGAAGATGGGTACCTGGGAGGGGGCTTATTATTTGATTCATTATGCTCTTCTTTCTACTTAAGTATATGTTTAAAATTTTATTTGGTACAATAATAACTACTCATCATTATATCTAATGATAGCAAAAGTTAGGGGAAAAAAATAAAGGGTACAACTTTTTCCCCATGGCTAGGTACTTGGGAAAGAGCCTCTCTCCAGTCTGTGAGGGGGTACATTGAATATCTGGATTGTTTTAGATGGGTTTTATTTCCCTTTTCAGAGATTGATTTAGGCAGAGCATGCTATGTGATTCTTACCTAGGAGGTGAGAGAAAGTTTGCTGGGGGTTTAAGGAAGAGTTTTCTTACACCTAAGAGAAAAACATTGGCGAAGATGGTCTCTTCCTCTGGGTCTGGCTATGATTGGATGTGATGTCTGGCACTGCTGCAGTTATCTTGTGACTGTGAGGGTCTAGCCTGAGAATGAAGTGCAAGCGACCCTCAGGACTGCAGAGCAGCAAATGGAAATTTCCCAGGTCCTTGAAGACGTTGTGGAGCTTTAAAACAAACAACACAGAATTCTCCTTACATCTAGATTTATTGTTATGTAAAGCAGTAAATGTTCTTATTGTTTAAGCCACTTTAAGTTAGAGTTACATTTTTTTCTGCTAAATGCATTTAAGTAGACTATATTCACACTCGACAACACAGAAGTTATACTCTGTACAGGCGTGTACCCTAAAGAAACTGTTGCACGTGTAAGCCAGGAGACATATTCAAGAGTATTTATAGCAACAAAAAAGAATATTTATAACATTATAATTAATAATAGCACCAAGCTGGATGCATCCAGCTGTCTATCCATAGTCAAATGGGTTAATGAGATACAATATAATCACACGGTGGACTCTTCTACAGCAGTAAAATGAACAAACTATAGTTGCACACATCGATCTAGTTGAATCTCAGAAATACGCTGAATGAAAAATATCAGACATAAAAGTTTACATATAATGATGTGATTCTATTTAATAAAAAAAACTAAAAATGCCTTGTTTAGGGATACATAGCTAAGGGGTAAAACTGGAAGAAAGTAGGTGAACAGTCGTCACCTAAGCCAGAGAGTGTCTCCTCTGGAGGGAGGGGAGGGCGCAGTGAGGAGAGTGCAGTGTGGGGGCCTGTGAGGTTCCCTAAGGGACAGGTAGAGTGTTCCAGATCTCCACCTGGTGGTATAGTTCTATAAGTCCTTGCTTTATGATTTCTAAAAATGTACCTTTGTTTAATTTACTTTTCTATATATCTCTCCAATACTTCAATAGAATTTTTAAAAAGTCTTTATCAATGCAGGCAATGTTAAGTAGTAAAACAAGGAGCTAAACATAAAGTAAAAATAATGAAAACCAAGATTGCTACTTACATTATTCTTGCTTTGAGTTTGCATTGTAAGGGCTCAGTTTCTGTTTCTGTAAATGGGGGAGATGAACCAATGGAGTCACTTCTTACTGTAATTTTTAATTTTTTCTACCAGACACCACTTCATTCTGCCTTTTCTTTCTTTTTCAAGCTTACTAGCTGTTGGCCTTGAGTAAGTACAAACTCTGTGAGACTTGTGCATTCGTACAGGGAGCCATAAAATCTTCTGTAGTAAATACAACTAGAAAAACAGCAGGGCCGTTGAAAAGCCCTGAAATGCATCTCTGAGCAGGGCCCAGGGAAAAGGGTCAGTCTTGGTTCATGAACTGCCTTGAATTCTCAAATTGCTCTTGGTGTTTTTTCTCATTCTGAACTGGGCTCTGATGGTCCGTTTTCAAATCACTTCTTTTACGCTTTTCTGAAATAATATTTTTATATAAGGCTTATAGCTTGTGCTTCGGAGTTTCTCTGAGACATTTTCATTCTCGGAGATGCTGTCACTTTCTGGGAGGTTCATGGAGTATTTACGGAAACCTCTATTCAACGTGAAAGAAAAAAAAATACTTGACAGATGTCTTCTGTGATACTGATTTTTCTCTGCTTACAATGCCACGTATTTTTAAAAGGCCTTACTGCGGCTAAATAGCAGTTTAGGACTTGAGCATGTGAAGAGTGTTCTGAATGCATCAGTTTTCTTACATTAATTATTTTTCTTTGGTTCATCTACCTCTTTTAGTGATTTCTTTTTTAATGGTGTAAGTTCAGAGGATAGTCTCTTCTTAGCTAAAGATAATGAAGGGGTTTTCTCAGGCAAAATAGAGTTAGGAAAAGAGCTGAAGGTAGTTAAAAACGAAGTTTGTCATCGCTGGTCAATGCCAGGACAAGAGGGTCATGGAGCTGACATGGAAAGAACACCGAACTCTTGAGGCGACCTGAGCTTTCTTTGTCTATAGGCTGCTACGGAGTGACTCACATCACCAGCTCTGGGATTTGACTCCACTTGACTGGAGCCCTAAGTTAAAGAAACAGGACCCTTCATTCATGAAAGAGCATCTCAGTTTCTCTTCCCCTTTTTTAAAGAACTGTAGCAAATTGCTCACTGATACTCTAATACTCCTGTTAGAATTCTCCATGTTTTCAAAATCCACATAGACCAAAAACAAAGACATGGGCTCTCCTGGTCACCAAGTCCTCACTGCTCCAAATTGTCACTTGACATTTTTATGTTATTTCTCAGTCCCTAAAAGCATTGAAATTTGGAAGCTGTAGTCATAAAATCAGTAGAGATTAGGAAATGAGCAGTGTTCAATGATTCTTGATGTGAAGGAACAATAATAGGGCTACTTGAAAATCATTAACATATAGTAAATAAAAGCAAGTATTTTTCAAAAGTGAGTAGAAATATGATAGAACTCATAATCCTAAAATGCCATATAAGAACTTTTGAAGTTAAATGAGCAGAAAATTTTATAGATGAGATTCGAATACTTTAAGCATTTTTTTTTACTATTTAGAGCAAGCCTCAAGGAAAACTGTCTCCCATCCAATATATTTCTCTACTGAGAAATTTCTCTTCTGAGGTCAGATTGAGAAAGCTCTTACAGCTAGACCACAGATCAAGAGCACCATTGCTTTCTTATGGAAAAAAATGTAACAGTTAGTTGCTGATTATTAACATTTGTTTCCCTTTTTGAACTTCAATCCAGTGGGTCTGCAGACCTTTGCTTTCCCTTGGTCTTCTACAGCCTTACCTATTCAGATCACTTAGTGCCACGCTCATGTGCTATCACATTCAAATAGAAGTGAGCTTTTCACCCCATGCTCTGGATTGCTTTTCACAGCATCGATGGATCTGCACTGATCCATCTCCCTATAGTGCCGTGCCCTTGTGAACAATACACATTTTTAAAAGGCTTACGATGGAATTAAATCAAGCTAACTGGTTTATATGCCTCAGTCCCTTCAATATTCATCCACTGAATGTGTTAAAGAAAGAGTGATTAGTTCAATAGTTACAGTATGAAAGTTTCAGTCTGTGACTTTGATCTGCTTGAAACAGCTGAGGTATGAAGCAGAATAATGATTCTTAGACTTTGGGATATCAGAAATCAGTGAAATTTCAGGAAAAAAATGGGAATATACACAACTTTGGTAACCTGATTTTTGTAGATGCAAATATGAAAAAAAATCCCTCAGCCACTATTAACTTTAAGAGTTATAATAGAATGGGCTTTTTGGTACTCAAAAGGTCATAAGGATAATTTGAGAATTTAAAATATTAAATTAATGGCTTTATGAAAATTCAACTCTTTAGCTTCTTCAGTTGGTCCAGAGAAGACCATGTCTTAGACTGGTAGCTGTCCCTCTACCATCATTTGGTATTTTTCTATTCTAAACATTTTATTATTTTTGTTTCATAAAAAAACCTGGTTACAATATAGAAAGTTTATTTTATTTTATTTATTTTGAATATAATCTTTATTATATTTCCCATTACCATTTAGCCTCCTTACACCTCCCTTCCCCCAGCAATCACCACACCGTTGCCATGTCCACGAGTCCTTTTTCCTTTTTGCTCCATCTGTCTGCCACCTAATCCCCCCACCCTCCAATTAGCTGTCATCTGTTCTCCATCTATGCATCTGTCTCTCTTTTGCCTATTGGTTCAGTTTGTTCATTAGGTTCCACATATGAGTGAAATCATATGGCATTTGTTTTTTGTGATTCATAACAATATTGTTCTTTGGTATATGCCAAAGGGTAATTGCTGAGTTGTAAGGTGTGTGAGCTTTCAGTTTAATAGAAATGATACTAAATTGCTTTTCAAAGTGTCCAAGCTAGTTTATTTTCCCACTGGTTTCATATGAGGATATAATTTTCCCTACTTCACTAACTCAACATTTGTGGTCTTAAGAATTCTTGTCAATACTATAGATAAAAATGGTAATTATTTTAAGTGGATTTTGTAAAATTTTGCAAGAAGACTTAGTTTGGATGCTGTTTCCTTTATATCTAATCCCATTACTTTCCAATGTTTTTTTGCATTTTAATTATGTTTATTTTAAATTTATTTAATATGTATATAGAAGAGTGCATATATGAGGTCTGTCCAGAAGGTATTCTTCAGCCATGTAACATGAAAAATAGAGACATTTATTGAAGAAGATACAAGATACAAAAAATATACGTAGGACCATGTTGCCTCAGTCCCCTTCAAAGTAGGCACCTTGAGACCTCACAGTTCTCCCAATCACCATCAGCTGCCCCATTGTATTTTCCTGAATCTCATCAATGATCTGAAATCTCTTCCATTTCAAAAGTGATTTTAGTTTTGGGAAAAGCCATAATTTGCAGGGCACCAAATATGGGCTGTAGGGGGCCTGAGTCACTTGGGTGATTTGATGTTTGCCAAAAAATTGCATGAGATGTGATGCATGAATAGGCACATTTGTCATGATGAAGCTGCCAATCACCATTGCCCATAGCGGTGGTCTTCTGAATCATGTAAATAGTTTCTGTGGAAGAATGTTCAAGCTTAACGTAAAATTTGATGCAGTTTCATTACTCTACTTGCTCAGTCATTTTGAATAAGATGGCCACACAGAGCCCATGCTCACTCAATGGTGACTACCGTTCCCACTGACTAGTACAGTGAAGTCATCATTGTTCACACATGCATATCCAGTCCACTCTCCTTAGCTCCAGGTTACATTAATGTTGCACAAACTGTTCTTATTATATTAACAATGGCTGGATTTTTTTCCAGATAGACCTTGTATGTATATACAGCCTTATGGTTTTTCAAAATGTGTACTCATCACTTAGCTCAGAAGAAAAATACTTCACTAGCACTCAGACCCCCTTATATCCTTCTCCAATCGCTACCCACCGGTCCCTTCCTCAAGAACCACTATTCTGATTTCAAACATCTTGGACTAGTTTTGCCTGCTCTTAAAATTTACATAAAGGAATTTATCCACTATGAGTATATTTTGATATTCAGCCTTTATATATTTCATTTGGTCAAATATGTTTATCTTTATGCCTTTTTTTAATGATTTGCTTCAGAAAATTTTTCCCACCTAAAATTATATTATCTTTTAATAAGTTCGCAGTTTTAATTTTCATATTTAGTTTCCTAACTCATCTGATTTTCTTCTTGTATAAAATAGGAATATAATTTTTTTCCAAAAAACAAAATATAACCAAAGTGCATTGAACAGTGTCTTTTCCTAGTGATCTATGACATATCATAGGACTATCTGTCCTGTCCCATTATTTTATTTGTATATTCTTGTGAAAATAGCATGGTTTTAATAATTTTTTATGTTGATATGTGTAACACACACTTCTTTCCTAACATTGCCCTTAGTAATTTTTTTATATCATAGGGCTTTTTAAAGAGATATTTATAATGAGTTCATCAACTGCTTTATAAATTCTTATAAGAATTTTTGATTGGAGACTTCTGGACAAAATGGAGGCATATGTAGATATGCTTTATCTCATTGTACAAGTAAAAGAATTATAATAAATCTAAAAACAAAAACAACTAGAACTACCAGAAAATCAAACTGTATGGAAGTCCAAACACCAAAAAATTAAAGAAGAAACATTCATCCAGACTGGTAGGAAGGGCAGAGATGGGCAGCCCAGGGCAAAGAGGACACATAGCAAGGTGGCAGCTGGAAGACTGGGTGGTCCCACATTTGTGTGCAGATAAACTGGGAGGAACAACTGAGGAGCAAGACAGACTGTGCAACCCAGGGTTCCAGCACAGGAAATAAAGTGTCAAAACCTCTAGCTATGAAAACTTGTGGGTTGAGGCAGCAGGAGAAACTCCTAGCCTCACAGGAGAGTTCATTGGAGAGACCCACAGGATCCTAGAATGTATACAAACGCACCCACCTAGGAGTCAGCACCAGAAGGGCCCAATTTGCTTATGGGTAGTAGGGGAAGTGGCTG
This sequence comes from Carollia perspicillata, assembly GCA_004027735.1. Taxonomy (NCBI): domain Eukaryota; kingdom Metazoa; phylum Chordata; class Mammalia; order Chiroptera; family Phyllostomidae; genus Carollia; species Carollia perspicillata. The sequence goes on along the minus strand of PVKM010001330.1, from coordinate 16,783 downwards.
AAAGTCAGACAAGAGCTGAGCAAGCAGCACTGTTCCCTCTCAGATCCTTCCCCAACATATAGTGCCACAATATAGCCATGTGGGTTGCCCCACCCTGGTGAATACTTAAGGCTCCTTCCCTTACAATGTAACAGGCTCACTGAGACAAAAAAAATAGAATTAAGTGGTGAAGAGATAGCCAACCTATCAGATGCACAGTTCAAAACACTGGTAATCAGGATGCTCACAGAAATGCTTGAGTATGGTTGCAAAGTAGAGGAAGAAGTGAAGGCTAGGCAAACTGAAATAAAGGAAGATGTACAGGGAATCAACAGTGAAGGGAAGGAAACTGTGACTCAAGTCAATGATTTAGACCATAAGGGAGAAATAAACATTCAAAACAAGAATTCAAAAAAATGAGGAGAGGCTTAATAACCTCTGGGAGAACTTTAAACATTCCAACATCTAAATCATAGGAGTGCCAGAAGGATAAGAGAAAGAGCAAGAAATTGAAGACTTATTTGAAAACATAATCAAAGAGAAATTCCCTAATCTCTCAAAGGAAATAGACTTCCAGGAAGTCCAGGAAGCTCAAAGAGTCCCAAAGAAGTTGGACCCAAGGAAGCACACACCAAGGCACATCATAATTACATTACCTAAGATTAATGATAAGGAGAAAATGTTAAAAGCAGCAAGAGAAAAGGGGACAGTGACCCACAAAGGAGTTCCCAGAAGACTATCAGTTGATTTCTCAAAGAAGGGTCTGAAAAGAAGTATTCATAGTCATGAAATGCAAGGATCTACAGCCAAAATTACTCTATCTAGCAAAGCCATCATTGAGAATGGAAGGGCAGATAAAGTGCTTCCCAGATAAGGTCAAATTTAAGGAGTTCATCATCACCAAGCCCTTATTAGAAGAAATGTTAAAGGGATTTATCTAAGAAAAAGAAGAAAATCAAAAGTATGAACAGTAAAATGACAACAAACTCACAACTATCAAAAACTGAAACTAAGAACAAAAACAAAAACTAAGCAAAAAACTAGAACGTGAATGGAATCACAGAAATGGAGATCACATGGAGGGTTATCAGTGGGGATGGGGAAGGGGGAGAGTTGGGGAAAAGGTAGAAGAATATGAAGCATAACTGGTAGTACAAAATAGGCAGGGGGAGGTTATGGGAAATGGAGAAGCCAAAGAACTTATATGTACAACCGATTGACATGATCTAATGGGGCATGCTGGTGCGGGGAGGGGTGCATGGTAGGCAGGGGGAGGTTATGGGAAATGGAGAAGCCAAAGAACTTATATGTACAACCGATTGACATGATCTAATGGGGCATGCTGGTGCGGGGAGGGGTGCATGGCAGAGGGAAATAATGGAGAGAAAAAAATGGGACAACTATAATAACCAATAAAACATATTTTAAAAAACTTTGAAAAATAATAAAAAGAATTTTTGATTGGAACTGCATTAAATTTATAAATTATTTAGATAGGGAAGTAACATTTTTTAAAATATTAAATCTTATCCATGAGCAAGGTTTGTTTTTCTAATAACTTAATTCTCTTTTTCACCTTTAATATAATAGCTTTGTGCATATTTTAGCAAGTTAAAATTCTCTTGTGTATTTTACATTATGTCTAGTTCTGTGTTTTTGAGTTTTGATACTATTTTGAATCAGATTATTTTTACTATAACATGTAATTGATTATTAAATGTAAAAGTGAATATCAGTATTTGAATAAAAACTTTTAATCCAGATACTTTGATGAAGTACCTTAGTTTTAAAACATTGTATTTTGCTTTTCTTGAATTTTCTATGTAGTAAATTTTATCATCTATAAATAATGGCAGCTTTGTTTTTTCTTTTCTCATCTTTATGTCTCACTTATTTTTCTTATTGCATTAAATGGTATGTATTCCAAGTTTTACAGATAAACAAAATTAGTTCTATGTAAATTAGAAATGTAGAAGTATTAGAATTTGTCAGACTTTTTGACTCTGAAAATTTACAGGAGTATTTATATAAAAACATAATAGAGTATATTTGCATTACTCTTGTTTGAATAAAAATGCTTTTTCAATTCTGTACATAAATTTTACTATTTAATGAACAATATCTCCTTATTTTTGCTTTCTGAGAATGCTTCTAAAGTTTGTCATGACACAAGATGTCTGTTGTTAGTTTTTGAAAGCTCCGGTTAGGGAAATTCTTTTCTATCACTACATTGCTGGGCTTATTTTTCATTCTTTGAATCATGAGTAAGTATTTTTGCATTTTTATCATTTTTTAAATCTATTGAGATAATCATTTTAACTTTTGATGTTATCAATTGTATATACCTCATCTTTTTTGTGTATCTTATGACTTTTTGAATATCTGTTTTTCTTTAATGTATTTACCTTGATAAGTTTTCTAATGGTAAACTACACTTCTTTTTTTTACAATTACCCAAATAATTTTTTATTGTAAAAAATATGAGAAGAATAAAGTTTTACATTATTATCCCAATAGGCATAAATAAGAACAATTAAAAGACTATATATGCCTCCAAGACACAAATAAATACAGATATAGTATTATATGCACAAATACATTTATACCCTTATTATGAAGCTGTGGTCATAAAATACATAGTATTTATAGTTTGCTTTTCTGCTCACTAATAGTTGATAAGCTACATTTCTAAGACTACTTGATCATGTTGTATTTTGTGCAACATGACCACATACATATGAAATTAAGCTTACTTAGCTAATATTTTATTTTAAATTTTTGCATAAGTGAAATTTGCTTTAATTTTCTTTTCTAGATTGTTCATAAATATAATTCTAATACCATACAATAAATTAGATAGCATTTTTTTATTATCTGGAAGAATTTATATAAGGTAGAGATTATTTGTCATTTAAGTTTGATAAAGCTATATGGTCTGGCTTTGTGAGAAGGTGTATACTACTTGTTCAACTTCTTTAATATATATCGAGCCATTGAGATTTTTAGAATCCCTTGTGGCTCAATACTGGTAATTCAACCATTTCTAGAAAAATTCCCATTTTGTCACATTTTAAAATTTGTTGGCATTAAATTGCTGAAGGTACTGATATTACTTTTTTCAAATCACAATTATATGTGATGTTACACCTTTTCATTCCCAGTATATTTAATTTGTATGTCTCCCTCTTTTGATTGTTATTCATTGGATGCAATCTCTTATTTTCCTCTCTGGGAAATTGAAGATTTCACTTTAACTTTGATATTCTGCAATATCACTACACTGTATGTCAGTGTAGTTAATTGGTATTTAGAAAATAAAGACTCATATCTTTCTTCACTTTGGAAAATTCTCAACTATGATTTTTCAAATATTGTTGCCACTCCCAGTTTTACCATTTTTTCCTGGAATGTTCTTTACATGTGTTTTGGATCTTCTCATATTCCCCTTCAGGTCTTGTAGTTACATTTTTTCAACTCAATTTATTTTTCTCTCTTTCATTATAGAAAATGTCCCTAGGTTTCTCTTCAAATTTATTCTTTTTTTCTATCATCTTAATCTAATATTAAATTCTTCTATTGAGCTTTTAAATATCAATGTACTATTTTATAACTTTCTGGTTTTGATTTATGAGAATTTCTTTAAGTCTTTGAAGACTTTAAATTACTTATTTTTAAATCCCTTATTTATTTATTTATTTATTTATTATTCCTTTGCTCTGAGTTGTGTCTGTTACTTTCTTGATGCAGACATTTTCATACATTGTGCCATTCTTGTCTAGAAGCTCCTTTTTCTGGACATTGTCTTCTCTCTGAGCTCCTCTGTGCATGCCCTGGGTTGTGGAGGTTTCCCTTCTCAGTCCCAGCAGGGGAGGGGAGATTGCTCTGTGCTTGGGAAAGCTCTTTTGTTTGGCTCTGAATATTTTGGACCGCGATAGTATAACTAGGCCTGCACCATCATGTGACACGGACCCAAGATTCTAGAATTACATGGAAACTGTATGCAACCATGGCTTGAATGAGCAACTGGCTTCCCAGCTGCTTGAATGAACGATTGGTTTCTCAGCTCCTGTTCTCTCAGAGGAAGCCCATTTTTTTTTAACCACAGGGACGAGATTTGTAACTTCAACTCACATCCTCCTGTTAGTGTAGAAATCCAGACCCTGTAATTCTGTTAACTCCTGGATCTGCCTTCTATACTGAAAGTTGCCAGACTTCAGCTCAAAATCACTGCATTCCTGGCCCTTTGGGTGTTTCTTATTGTTCTTTTCATAGAGGCTATGTACATAACATAAGTGTAGTTTAATTTATCCTATTCAGTATTTCTAATTACTTGAGTGGAAGTGAGGATTTCTATGTGTACTTAATATGTTGTCTTGACTTGCAAATCTGCACAGTGTTCCCCACATATAGATAAAGAAAGAGACTACTTATAAATCTCTACATAAGGAAGAGTTGTGTTTCTTACCACAAATCCTATAATTTGAATATGTCTTCAATCTGTTAGCTGCTAGGTAGTTTATGGCCAAATTTATTGCTTACTTCTAGCATCTATGGATACAGAATGCTGGAGGACTTACATTCATTAGACATTTTCATTTTTTCTAACTCTCAACTATTCATTTTATGCTTTGCATTGTATGACTTTTTATAATTCATACAATGAATTGAGGAATTTTTATAATACCTCAATTTTTTTGTAGAATAGGTGGCATATAAATAAAATACATGAGTATTATCATCCCGCTAATTTATATCTGTTAATCGTGATAGGTTATGACCTAAAGAAGGACCGGAACTGTACTCCTCTTTGTACCCTTCCCTTGCCCTCTGTATGTCAGAAAGGCAGAGCATGTAAGTCTGACTGCAGAGCAGAGTATCAGTGCATGAGGAGATGCATTCTGCTTTCTAGAGCAAACAAAAATTCAGGCTCACAGTCAACCTCATTGAGTCTTCTTCCTCATGTATTTTCATTGTAAAATTGGTTTGTTCTTTGCCCTTTATTCAAAAACAGTTTTTAGAAAATTAATACATACTCAGGCACTATTGTAGGCCTTGAGTACACAAATATAAATAAGACACAGTCATTGTCTCAAGGATCCTCCAGTTTAGTGGGGCTAGGAACAATGCTGGCCGATATTTTCAGCTCTGTCGAGCATCTGGGTTGGCAGGTATGGCCTGCTCGGAAGCCTGGGAGAGGGCACAGGTGGACGAGGCTGGGGGAGGAAGACATTCACACTCAACTCACTGTACAGGAAAGGATCAAAATGGGGCGAGTCCCAGACAGAATGCATGGGGAGGTCTTTGTGTTAGAAACTGGTTGGTACCAGGTCCTTGAATAGAGTTCAGCACTCCAAAAATAAGACTTGAAAAGCTGAGTGTTAAGAAAAATAAATGTAGTTATTTTAACAATTTCTAAAAGGTAAAAGCAAGATGTCAGAGATCAGCAAGATGCCGCAGAGCATGCAAGGTAGAGGCTGAAGTGAATCTTTGGAATAGGAATACAGGCATGGCTATCTTTTATCTGGACTGATCGCTCTCTGTGTTATATACTGTTATTGAATTAACTGTGTTTGCACAAAATTCTTATGTTGAAGCCCTGACCCATGCTGTGATTGTATTGGGACATGGGCCTTTAAGGATGAACTGGGTAAGACCCTAATCCAGCAGGATTGGTGTCTTTATAAGTGAAAGAGACACTATGGTTGTGAGCACAAACAGAGAAGGCCGTCTGAAGGCACAGAGAGTAGGCGGCTCTCTGCAAGCCAAAGAAAAGGGTAAGAAACCAACCTTGTTGACTCTCTGGATCTGGGACTTCCAGGCTCCAGGATTGTGAGAACATAAATTTCTATTGTTTAAGCCACTCAGTCTATGGTATTGTATTTTGTTATGACAGCCTTGCCAGACTAGAACACATATTCTCTCTTTTTCTTTTTAAAAGAATTCTAATCTGCATCTGACTCTAAATTAGTTCCTGTATCATCTGCAACATTTTGCATTTAATCTCTCATATGACTACCAATATTGATCAAAATATATTTTTCAAAAAGATGTACATCCTGTACTTGCCCTCTCTCTGTTCCTAGCAGGAGGTAGGTACAGCATGGTCTGAGGTCAAGGCCCAGACAGTCTGGGGACCCAATTTCTAGATCTGTGCAAATACTGGAAGCATTTAACTGCTTATAGTCCCCCATGTAATTTGAGGGGAACGTGTCACTTTCCATTTCTTGTTTTGCATTCCTGTTCTCTACCTTTTATTTCTCTATTTTTCTCCCTTTGACTACCTCATTATATATATTTTTATTCTTTTTATTACCTTTTTTATTATAAAATCTTTTATTGCCAAATCATAAGCATGTAATTCTGTACCATAACATTATCATACTCAAGCACATTGTATGACATTTTAGGTGAAATGTTCAACTTAAAACTATAAATGATTACACCCATATTACTACCCTACCAGCCACACTCCAGTAGGCGTTACTTCTGCTGGACCCTGTGTGTGTGTGTGTGTGTGTGTGTGTGTGTGTGTGTGTACACGAGAAACTTATCCTCCAATCTAACAACACGCACTTTGGGTATAGAGAAGTAGTTGTTAGAGAACATCATTTAAATAATACTAAAATGCACCTATTTGGGGTTTTAAAAATGGCATTATTTGACAGTTTGGGGCAGTCAGAGAAAAATAAACCCAAACGTAGCACCGCTGAAGCCATGACAGCATGGATAGCTTCTGCCGAACCAAGAATATGCACACGGCGAAACGGCGCCTTTCCCCATCGGTGTAATTACTTCACATTAATAGATTGTTAATAATGAATTAAGCGTGGCCTAGAAATTTCTTCGTTTCTGACCCAGATCAGTAATCTACATCTCTGTAACTTTCATTTATTAGTTCTCGCTCTTCCTCAGGACCTGGAAATGTGAAATCTCTCCTCCACCTGACAGTTCTTCCAATATCTGAAGATGATCATACGATATATCCAGTGTGCCACCACAGAGCCCATATTTTCCCATCTCAGCCAAAAAATGTCACAGAGACTTAATCATGTGCCTACCTGAAAGTCGGATGTCAGTTCACTTCAGTTAAACTCAAGTTAGTGAGATGTGCAGGGCTCTTGAGAACAATGGCACAATCCTCAGCTGGTGTGTACCTCACTCTCTGGCCCTAATCCGTCCTCAACACGCTGCTACTTCCACAGGTACTTGTGCTCAAAGGACGTGAGGCTGGGGCTTCCCACCCGCCTTGGACTGATTATTTCAAAATATTTCTTTTAAACATGCCGTGTGTTTCCATGTTGTTGTGCCTTTGTATATGTTGGCCCTTCCACTGAGACCATCCTCCATTTTCACTGTTACTCTTCAAACCCAACTCAAACCTTCTGAAGTCTATTCCTTGCTCCCTCAGCGGGAGTCCGTTGCTCCCAGCTCCCCACCGCTGGACATCTGGTTCACATCTGCCTCCTTTCCACTCTGTAATGTGACATATGTGTCTGTAAGGTTTTTGGGGACAAGGACCATGTCTTTTTCAATTTTTGTATTCCCAGGACTTAAACTCATTAATTGCATTGGACTTTAATAAATACTTGTGGGACACATGACACTTGGAAAATGAGGGCACCCTCAGCCAAAGCTTAAAAGCCAGAAACATTTGGAAGACAACTAGTCTGATGGAGAAAAAGACACTCATGGAAGAGGTTGTCAGGAATGCAGGGGAAAATCTTTGTGAACAAAAGCACTGGCCTCAGATGATTCTGTACCCATGCACAGTTTTCAAAAGGAAAATCACCGAATCAGGCCTAAAGTATATCATAGCCATGGCCCCACAGGCAGCACGGCAGCCTCCTCGCACACCAGCTCCTGCTTGCGCTTGGCCTCTCTGGGAAGCTGGTACTTGACAGGGCTTTGAGCTCTGCTGCCTCACATCCTTCCCCACAGCAGGGGAAGGCCCTGCCTCCTGTCTAAGTATCAGGACGTGTGCCTGTATTACAATAGCCCCATCTATACTTCACTGTGAGTCAAAATAGACTAATTGTTACTTATCTTTTATTAAATAGCCCTCTTTTTCAACTTCTCTTTATGCTGGCTTTCTGTTCTTTCATCATAATTTCCTCTCTTTCTTCCCTCAAATAGTTTTTCTTTTTTTTTCTGCTCCTTCTCCCTTTCTTAAATTCACTTAGATCAACAGCCTTTACTATAAAGGAAGGCATAATTTGGTGATTTCAGCGCTCTGGGTATGTTCTAATAACTGCCACATATGCAATTCTTCTTGACAATCTTCTGCTACCTTCTTGCCTCATTTACCTACCCAAGTTATAGAATTATTCACAAGGAAGAGAATTTCCTTTACTATAGCCAATTAAATACATGATATAAACAATACTTGTGTTCCAGAATAATATTGCAGGCCCCAGAAAGTTTAAAGAAAGCTGATTTCTTTCTTTTAAAAATATGATCAAAACCAGATAATCCCAGAGGTAGCTAGGCAGGGAACATCACCCTCAGAATAGGCAAAGGCTCAGATGCCTCTTCCACTGTATCCTTGCTCCTGCCTAGCTGACAGGCCTCATGTGTAGGTGGTAGAACTGCCTTGAGGTGGTACGATGTGAAGACTCAGTGGTCCATACTGAAAACTGGGACTTCTCTTTACTATTTTTTCTACTCAACACAAGCCTCTGGGACTGCAATTAGTAGCACAATATGTCTGTGAAGGGAACGAGTGGGAATTCTATTTAACAGGTAGCAAATGAAAAGCTATTGAAGAACTTGGCACACATGGTCCAGACCAAGAGATCCTTACCGACAGTGTGGCTAGGGTAGAAGTATCGTGAAACAGAATGGGATGTAGGGTTTGGGGAGAAAAGCTCTGCCTGGAATCAAATAGGGAGATGTCCTTTGGCACTCTTGTGCCTCAGCCTGGCCTTGGGATAGAGGTACACCATTGCTCTATCATTTCAGTTATTACCCTGAAACATATGGTATCCTTCACAAATACAGATATGAATTGTTATAACAACTTCAGGATACTTGAGATGAAACCACAAAATAAGTGGACACAACTTGAAAAAAATTCGAGATTTCAGGGGCTCATGAGGATGAGGAACAATGAAAATGAGGGCATTTTGACATCACCGATGAGAGTCTAAATTAGTACATTACTTTGGAGAGCATCTGCCAATGTTTGGTAAAATTAAATACACATGTAGCCTTTGACTCAAGCATGTCACTGCTAAGTTTATATCCTAAAGTACGGTTTGGCAAACTGAAAATGCTTCAGAAAATGAAAAGGGCCAAGTGATAAATATTTTGAGCTTTACAGATCACACATTCTCTGTCACAACTACTGAACTCTGCCGCTGGAGTGAGAAAGCAACCACACACAACATACAACCAGATAGGCATGACTGTGTTCCAATAAAAGTTTTTTACAAAAACAGATGGTGGGCCAGATTGGGCCACCAGGTATTTGATGGCTAAGTCCTTCCCTAAAGAAACACTCAATCTTATACAGGAAGATAATGTACAAGAACATTCATAACAGCATTGTTGGTAATGAAAAATTAGAAATGACTTTAATTTCATTGCTAGAAGAATGAATTGTTATACATGTGTGCAATAAAACGTTACAGTGGAATAAATGAATAAAAGAGGGACCTCTATATCATTGTGTGTCAATCTCACAAAAATAGTGTTTAAAGAAGGATGGATTCACTGAAATACAATTTATTTAAAGATTTAAAATATACAAAATCATTGTGCATACTGTTTTGAGATATACACATGTATAGTAAAAAGTATAGAGACATTATTTAGAATAGTGATAACCCCTGGCAGAGAGTAAGGAGAGTGGTCAGAGAGGGGTACTTGGGGGACTTAAATTGCAATTTAATGGTTTTTTCTTGTTGTTGTTGTTGCAATACTCACTTTATTGCGGTGGTCTGGAAAAGAACCCTCCATATCTCTGAGGTTTGCCTGTGTAAGCTGAAAACAATATATATTAAATTGATTCATTAGAAGGCAACTTTCACCCAGTCTCTCAACAGAAGGACCATTTATTTTTGTTGTGAATGGGAAGCAAGAGAACAATATTGGGGTGGCCTTCTCAATTTAATGTTTTATTTCTTAAGCTTATGGAGAATAAACAAATGATAGCTAAACAAGTGCTTATTATATTATATCCTTGACCTTTCTGTATGCCTCAACTATCTTAAGACTTAAAAATTCCTAGGGTTTTTAATTTGGAAAGCCTTTGTGTTGGTCTGTAAGTCTTGATCTCTTATTGATACACAACTGCAATTACCTTGAATCTCACTCTCTCTCTCACTCAATGATGTGGCCCATGTGCTTCACAATGGGGCCTGCTTGATAGCACATTTAACATGAGAATACTTGTGCTGGATAATGAAAATGCTTTCAATAGCCTTGGTCTTCCAGCAACACTCTGACTTGTGATAGGTGTGATAGGTTGCTATGGAAAATTGCTGGTTGAAGGGAAAAAAGGTTGTCAGGATTTTGTTTTATATACTTTTTAATTTTAATATATTTTATTGATTATGCTTTTACAGTTGTCCCATTTTTTCTCCCCTTTATTCCCCTCTGCACTGTACCTGCCCTCCCCGCCCCCAGACATCCTCCCACCTTAGTTCGTGCCCCTGGGTCATACATATAAGTTCTTTGGCTTCTCCATTTCCCATACTATTTTTACCCTCCCCCTGTCTATTTTGTATATACCATTTATGCATTTATTTGTCTTTAGATACTTTACCATTATTCCAGTTTCTTGTTCAGATTCCATGGTTTATTGTTGTTCTGGTTTTTTTTAATCTCTTTGAGCACTGTAGTAAAAGATTCGGCAACAAGTTTTATCCTTTTTTTTTCACATCTTAGCTGGATGAGTTTAGATCACCAAGTCTCCAAGTCAGGTGACTTTCTTGTTCTCTGGGGAGGATGAGAAAAATTGGAAATGCCTTCCACATGGGGAATTGATTAAGTTCAAATTTTTCTCACACTGCAAAGATGCTGACTTGGATTCACAGTCATGATATGAGTCAGCTGCAGCTGGGAACATATCGTGCACTTACAGTGAGCTGTTCCATGCTTGGGAAAGGTGACAGGCTGATAGGGCAGGAGGGAGAACTGTTGGATTTGTTTTAGTGTTCAGGAATTTTTTCCATGAAGGTATCCCTTGGACTACCATTTACTTTTGCATGGCACTTAAGACACAGCTATCTGGGAAAGACTCTTGCTTTTGTGTCTACTGGGCATACAAGACAAACGGTCTTTGAACTTGACAGAATTGAAATATCCAGGACAGATTCTAGCCTACTGACAGTTGGCATGCAAGCAAATACCAACCACCAGAGCATCTCTCTCATATGCAGACTAGAAGGGCAGGGTTGAGTGACAACAAAGACTGAAATCATAAACGTAAAAGACAGGAAGCATATAGTTTACAAGGTTGTTGTTCTGAAGCAGTGAGAATTCATTTCAGTGTGAATTGGCCAGCATTTATCCAGCACATTGTATTCTATTTTCTCCACAGTTGTTCTCTGCCATACATTTCTGTTCCAAAATACAAAGTTGTCCAACAAATGTGGAACACATTGGCCTGATCCTGCCACTAGGGAAATAGCATTACAGGAAAGATGAAATTATTAGATTAAGACTTTAGTGGGAAATTAAGTATTTCTGGATTTATAGGGAAGAGTATTTTCCTACCTCTCTCAAAAGAGTAATATCTTTGTTATTTAAAATTTGGGATTAACAGCTGTTTTATTCTAACAAGTGTAACTTCGATGTTAAAGAACTTAATACAGCTCTGTGATGACATTTTATAATTCATATTTACATGATAAATATGTAAAATAGAGTAAATATAAATATGAAAAATAGAGTAAAAACTCTATAGAGTAAAAAATAGTGTAAATAGAGTAAAAACTCTATTTTTCAAAGTTGATAAATATCCCTTTATAATGTAGTTCAATATCACATATCATTTATCAAATCATACTTCTAATTAAATAATAAGGTAGACAATTTAGTTCAGCTCTTAATTGAAAAAGCACAGAATCTGAATTAGTGAGATCTGAACTAAAGAAGTTTTTCTCTAGCAAGTTTGGCATTTAGGATCTCCAATGACAATGTTTTAATTAATTTTAAGTAAGCATTTTAGGTAGCTACACTACTATGAAATATTTGTAAGAGGGCACAGAGACTTCCATAATTACACACTTTTTTTGAGTTCATATCTTTTAAAATGTTAAAATTGTTCTTGCAGAGGACATGAAAATTATAAACTATGCTTTTGAATCTTACAAATAGGCACTGCCCCCACAAGAATTAAAGTTTATTGGCTAAATTAAGTTGTAGGAAAACATTTGGAATAGTAGTGAGGAGACCAGCATTTTCTTATTTTTCTTTGTCATAATAACTTTTATATGACTCTTGGTTGGTTGGTTTGGGTTTTGGCTCCCCAGCTGGTTGACTGCAAAAGTCTAGAAGATGTACGATTGGAAGGAGAAGGAGAAATAATTTTGGAGGAAGTTGTGGCTGCTCTTGGGGTTGAGGTGGGGTCAATGGGAATTTATTTTTTAGTTGAGGAAGAGAGTAAAGAGGCAAAACAGTGTTCTCTGGACAAATGTCAGCTCCTTAAAAAAATGGACCCTGATAGAGGCAGTATGCTTTTTTTACAGGGAACTTTACTGGAAAGAATGACAGGAGGGCAGAAAATGACCAATTCTCTGTTGACAACTGAGAATTTTCAAGGGGCTATGTTAAATGAAAAACTGTGTATTTCATGATGCTGTTATTCAGGTCTAATAAGACAACATGAAATTGTTTTAAAATCTAAAGCTCTGTACATATATAAATTAACGTTGTGAAGAGCTTCAGTGTAAGGCCCATAGTTAACTCTGTACACATTTGCCATTTATGATTTCAGTCATACTTTGTCAAGGTTCATTTAAGGGTCTTATTTATTTTGGGGGGCACAGCTCATGACATAAATTCTATGCCCATTTTCTTGTGAAAGAAACTAAAACACAGAGGAAAATAAATTTGACAAGACCTCACCAATTGATAATTAGCAGAATCATCAATTTCAGATTGGTAGATTTTTCTGGTCTCAAGCTCTTACAAATTTAGTTTTTCTTGTATAAGTTTATTTTATGTTGTATCGGAATATCTTTGGAGAGTCTCCTCTCTTCCATTCTCTCTTCTATTTGGTTCAGGTGGGATCCCATTAACTAGCTCCAGGGATGGGGATGCTTCATCAGTGTTTCACTTGTCTGTGGTTGCATCTATTGGTTCAGAGTTGGGCAAAAGGTGAGCCAGAGTTAGTGGTAGGAATTTATGGATACTGTCTTTCCATAGACCCTGACTGATAATAAATCAGATATTGAGGAAAATAGGGCTGTGAAATAGCGACATAGTGTCTAATGATATTATGTATGACCCTGGATCCAACTATTCTGAGGCCAGATTCAGCTTTTACACTTCTAATTATATGTCTCAATAATTTTACTTTTATGGCTAATTTATTTTGAGATTGGTGTCTGTCATTTCCAGCTAAATTATTCTTTTTGTTCATTTTTTCCTTTCATTTCTTCTTTCAATGTTCATTTTTCTTACCTTTGATTTTTATCCTTTTCTCTCTTCCTTTCCCCCTTCTTTTAAAGGTCCTTCATAAGAACACATAAGAGTCAGATCATAAAGGGCCTTGAAAACTAGCTTTATCCTTTGTACCCTGAAGTTTTTTTTTTTTTTAATTTTGGAAATGAATAGTATGACAAGAATTGTATAGTAGGATGATTACTCCAGTAGAAGTGCATAATAAATGAAGAATGAAGAGAGTATTTACATGAAGAGCAATTAGGGTGTTGTTCAAACTGACACAGAAGAGTTCTCCCTTTAGAGTATTAATGTATTAAAACAGAGATGCAGAGAGAGAGGCAAATAATAAAATCTTTAAGAGAAACATGGGGGAAACTTTTCACTAATCAAATGAGAGGAGTAAAGGAGAGTTGAAGATACATCCAAGGTTTTGGGCATATATGATTGGAACTATGATGGAACATAGGATTATTATAAATAAAGAAAAGGGGCAGATGAACTAGTCGAAAGCAATGGGAGATTGGGAGTCAAACATATTGCTCAAAATATCAGGTTGGAAGTCATCCTAATCACAGCGATCTTTGATATTGTGGGCCAGAACTGAGTCAAGGAAAACAATCAAGACAAGAACAGATACTCAAGAATCTAGCTGTGAGAATAAATACAAGTAGGAAGATAAAGGAGAAAGAGGCATGAGAAAATAGGAGAGAGACGTTGAATGTTGAAAGAGTAGAAAGAAATCTAAAGATCGTACTGCTAAAGCAAGGATGATTCAACCTTCAAAATAGAAAAGTTGGTGGTCTCAAATAGTTCAATAAAAAAAGAATGCTGCCAGGAATACCTGATCCAACCTGTCAAGAGGACTTTTGGAAATCTTCATAATTAAAATTTGCTGTAATCTCATTGCAATATATTCTAAGTGGAATAGAATAAAACATAAATAAATAGAAAAGCTGAGAGACAAAATTAAATATTTATAAGATCCTCTGATAGAGGAAACATTTGTAAGCTTAGAAGTAGTAGGAAAAATCATAAAAGAAATGCTCATTAGATCTGATTACATGAAAACAAATTTCTGAATGCAAAAAACACTAGTTACTGAGTAGAAAAATATGTGGAGCCAAATTTGACGGAGTTAATCAGTTTTATAGAAAGCTAATGGGAAAATCCCAGGAAAAGAATACACAGGGCAGGAAATGAAGTGTAGCCCATTTGCTTATCTCCTCCAATTTATCTTCCACTTAGAGTCTACGTTCCATGAGGACAGAGCCCATTTCTATACTGTTTACTTTGCAACCCAGTATTTAACACATTCTGTCTTGGGGTAGGCTGAGAATTATGAGGTTATTCCTCAGATAGGAAGGAAAGAAGAGGAGAGAGAGAGTGTGCTATGAAGATGAACTCAGATTGCCCATGCAGGCTTTGTGGTACAGTAGGAGATCCAGTTGAGATATTCAGTGCACATCTATAGTACACTGTTCTAGACCTCTGAGGAGAAGTTCAAGTTTGTGGTATGGCTTTGAGAATAATAAATATACAGTTGGTAATTAAATAGATGTGTATCTTTATCACCCAGATGAAAGTATGTAGAGTGAGAAAGGACTAGAAAAGGGTGCTTAGAAAGCCCAATGTTTGAGAAAAAGGCAGAGGATGCAAGGAAAACCAGAACAATATGTTCCCATGGTATTTAAGGAAGAGACTATTTGAGGGAGCAGGATGTTTTTCATAAAAGGAAGCATAACTGGCACATAGTATATGCTAAAAATGTTAGCTATTTATTATTATTATTATTATTATTATTATTAAAGAGAGATTAATAGCAGGGAACTTTATTAATGTGGCATTAAAGTCACTGAGGAATAGAACAGAGGTACAAAAAGGGGGAAAAAAAGGTCAAAGCTACATAAAAAGCTGAATGTGCATATTTATTATTAGTTGACAGCACAAACTACTTCACAATAAATAAGACACCCGAAATGCAATTAAATGCAGATGCACTAACATGCAGCCATGACACCAAGAAGAGCAACAGAGCCTGTTTCAGGGACTGCTTTTCACCTGCACCAGGGATCTGAGCAATGACTCCATTACATGTGATCATGGCTCTCACCCACAGTTAGATTTCTAGTCAAGATGGAGGTGTAGGTAGATACACTTTGCCTCCTTGCACAACCAAAAGAAGGGCAATAACAAATTTAAAAACAAAAATAACCAGAACTTCCAGAAAATTGAACTGTATAGAAGTCCAACAACCAAGGAGTTAAAGAAGAAACATTCATCCAGACCAGCAGAAGGGGTGGAGATGGGCAGCCAGGGTGGAGAGAACTCGTGGCAGGGCAGTGGCTGGAGGACTGGGTGGTCCCACATATGTGTGCTGATAAACTGGGAGGAACAACTAAGGAGTGAGACAGACTGCACAACCCAGGGTCCCAGTGTTGGGAAATAAAGCCTCAAAACCTCTGATTGAAAAAGCATATGGGGGTTGAGGCAGCAGGAGAAACCCCCAGCTTCACAGGAGAGTTCATTGGAGAGACCCACAGGTTCCTAGAATGTACAGAAGCTCACCCCCAGAAGGGCCCAATTTGCTTGTGGGTGATGGAGGAAGTGACCGAAAGCCAGAAGAGAGGTAAGCAAGCTGCAATGTTCCTTCTCTGACTCCTCCCCAACATATAGCATCACAAGGTAGCACATGGACTTTCCTGTCCTGGTGAGTACCTAAGGCTCCTCCCCTTACAATGTAACAGACATGCTGAGACAAAGAAATATGCCCCAAATGAAATATTTGATCAAAGCTGCAGAAAAAATAGAATTAAGCAGTGAAGAGATAGCCAGCCTATCAGATACACAGTTCAAAATGCTGGTAATTAGGATGCTCACAGAAATGGTTGAGTATGGTTGCAAAATAGAGGAAGAAATGAAGGCTATGTAAAGTGAAATAAAGGAAAATGTACAGGGAACCAACAGTGACAGGAAGGAAACTGGGACTCAAATCAAGGATTTGGAGCAGAGGGAAGAAATAAACATTCAACCAGAATGGAATGACGAAACAAGAATTCAAAAAAATGATGAGAGGCTTAATAACCTCTGGGACATCTTTAAAAGTTCCAACTTCTGAATCATAGAAGTGCCAGAAGAAGAAGTAGAAGATCAAGAAATTGAAAACTTATTTGAAAAAATAATAAAGGAGAACTTC